>OZ032116.1:4809823-5102323 GCA_964026355.1 Pseudorhiza aurosa
AAAGATACAACTGGACCATTGAAAACGCTACTGATGGCAATGTTTTTCTCCGAGAAAAGTAGGTCGCCATTCCTAGACACTCCTCTTACAGACATGAGAATCTAGGATCAATAACTTAATCCAAGGACCAGTTGTTTTGGGTCTCACCATAATTGCATGAATAAAGCACACAATACAAGTAGGAGGGGACCTTTCTACCTCGGTCGATCCGAGCGACCTTTTCCAACATTGCTCGCCATCCAATCGCCGAAATCCCACAAGAGAAACATTCGTATCATAAAAACAGCTAGTATGGAGTCTTGTGGTAGCCATTACGATCTCGTTAGTTTGGACGAAGTGATGTAGAAATAACGGAGGGGAAAGAGTCATACATTGCTCGCTGCAGACGCATCTCATAGGATGATCTAAAAAATAAGGTTGAATGTCATACTCGAAATGAGCGGTACACAGCCCCCTATTAATGGACAGGTACCATCCAGAGCCAGGTCATTCCGAGGTGACATGGCCAGTTTCCTTCCTCGCCACACTACCCCCAGCTTCATCCGATGTACCCATTCGCTGCTGGGTGGACAGATAGCATCCAGAAACGAAACCGAATGAACGTGCCTCGATTCCAGTTATGTGCTCCAACCAATATGCCTCCTACCCCCTAGCACAATGACTGCGTATTTTGCATGAGCGTGGAATTACAGTTGAAACACAGGACGACTATTTGATTTCATGAAAGAAGGACGTTAAGAAGGACAGTATCAACAAAACCAAGGATTTGATGACTCAAGCTCATTTCATCTTTGTTTAAGTTTGAATTAGATGGAATCTTTAATCTTCCACTTAATTACAATGAAAATTAAAAGTAGGCCTTTCGAGGTTATGGCACGGCATGAATAATCTCCTTATTTCTACACATCAATCATGTTTCTTTTCTTATTTTAAGCTTTTTTCTTTGCTTTTGTACTCGTAATGAACGGTTAATTTGATGTAGAAAAGCATGCTCCTATTTACAGGAAACGGCTTGTGACATTTAGTCATTTGGAAGACTCTCTCCTAATGAATCCCAGCTGAACTGTAAGAAACTCACCAAAAGTCTTTTAATCGAAAATTTTCATCAACAAAACAACTTGGGCTGTTAAAAATTGTCCATTCCCCTCCTCCACATTCACAAAAATACATTATTTGCGGCCTTTTCAAGAGGATTATGCGTCCAAGCGCAGGACCAGTGTTGGTTTGGAGCACAAAGTTTAAAGCTTAAGGCAGTTCACTGCAACCGAAGCCTCTCTTTCATTGCTGCCTCGTTCTGTAGACATTAACCCAAAGCAGGGGTGGTGATGTGGTACAGCGCGGGTGTGAATCATGTGCGAACTCATTGACCGTTCATACATCAGAAGACTTGCCCTTGTTTGAATGTAGTAGAAATTGTTGACAATCTCTACATCTTCAACTTTGCTTTTGTGAATTCTGCCTATGTTTCAGAATAATGTCACAGGACTGTTTAAACAGGTGCAATACATCCATTTGAAAGAATGAATTGAAAGATGTGATCTACCAGGTTGGCATGGAATGCATACTTCACACAGTGTCGTAGAATCCATTTACAAAGCTCCATTTCTACATCATGATTGTGCGAAATCCCAACAGCGAGAAAATACTTAGGCATGAAAAGTACAAAAAGAGAAAAAACAGAATGGGTGAAATCTGGCTATTTTTGGTATTTTCCATACTGCCAAAGGGTCGCAATGCCTAATTTCAGAACACTTTGTGTGAGTCCTCTCTCTCTCAGGGTCTCTCTCTCAGGGTCTCTCTCTCTCTCTCAGTCTCTCTCTCTCAGAGGTCTCTCTCTCTCTCTCAAGGTCTCTCTATCTCTCTCTCTCAAGGTCCTCTCTCTCTCTCTCTCAAGGTCTCTCTCTCTCTCTCTCTCTCTCAATCGGTCTCTCTCTCTCTCTCTCTCTCTCTTCTCTCATCTCTCGTCTCTCTCTCTCTACTCTCTCTCTCTCTCTCTCTCTCTCTCTCTATCTCTCCTCTCTCTCTCTCTCTCTCTCTCTACTCTCTCTCTCTCTCTCTCTCTCTCTCTCTCTCTCTCATCTCTCTCTCTCACTCTCTCTCTCGCTCTCTCGCTCTCTCGCTCTCTCTTTCTCTCCTTGATTTTAGGCATGAAATCACGGCCATGAGATATCAGAGGTGTGTGTGGGCAATTGCAAAGGCGATGGTATATTTGGGATTAGAGACCAGTTGTTTTGCTGCATTGAGCTGGCTGCTTAGATCTATTCCATTAACTCAATAACTATACATTTCAGTTTGCGTCTTTCAATCATCCATATTCTAATTAGCTCATCCTGACCACAAATGCTAGCAAGGTGGGGGCTGGGTTGCTTTTAAATCAGTCAGGTTCACCTGTCCTGATCAGTGTGAAATCACAAAATAGATACAAATGAAACTTTCAGGATGGTGCTCAGCCCAATTAATTGGCACGAGAAATGCAGCCGGATAACTACTCTTCTTCTCTACTCAATCGCGCAGAAATGACTAGTTTCCTAGATTCCGTATGCACACATACCCTGGGTGGTGTGCATTGCGTGCACATACGATGAATCGTGGGTTCGTTTTACAGTGCCCCAGTGCCACAAGAAAACCCCATCGGTGACGAAGACAACGGGGAAACCACTTAATTAAAACCCCCTTTCCTAGAAAAAAACTCCAGCCTCTGTCTCTGGATTCTGCTACGCTAAAAACCGAGTGATGTGGGAACTCAGTTTCTATGAAACTAAGGCAGTAAGGAGAAAATCTTTGAGATGGTTTTGCAGCACGGAGGTACGTAGAGTCGTTTCAAAGCCGAGTCAAACCAAAATAAATTGGGGAACGAAGCACGAATGTCTCTTACCGTGCACAGCATCGATCCCTGCCGGAAAGTGCACGCATTTAGAGTTAATGCCAGCGGGTTCGTCTACGGCAATGGCCTTCAATGACCATGGAAATCGATGCGGCCTTGAAGCTGACCGGCCGATGAAGGGACAACACTCTCATTTCGAGAGGACAACACTCTCATTTCGAGAGGACAACACTCTCATTTCTCGGATACTTGAAGCAGCTTTGACTAGGACATCTTTGCAACTACACTTAGTTGCAGGCCTTGCTTCGTGGCAAATCTGGGTGGCCAAGAAGGACTAACCCAAGAGACTTAAATAGATACTTTCTTGTAGGAAGCTTCACTTATCGATGGCCACCTTAAAATTGTCCGACCGTTTCAAACAATGTTCGGATTAAAATACATAATTTCAGTGTTTAACGATGATAGATCTGTTGTACTTAAAGAGGAATTAGGGCACTTCCGTGCTTTTGGACGATACAGACATAATAATGATATTTGCCCAAACTTCTCCGGCCATGACCTGACGCAACGGTACAGTATGAATGGGGGGAATGAGGAAAAAACGCGCGGAAGAAACGAAAAATACAACTGACGTCAAATCAGTGGGATGAGGCAATAGATAAGGTGGTTGGGTCGGCCAAGCTGTATAGCGACTCCAACAAAACAGAGGACCGCAAAAGGAGCTAATCAGACGAAGAGGATTTAACGTATAAACAAAAGAACAAACACTAGGGCTTAAAGCACCATTCGAACATCACTGAAGAGTACGTAAGCTTAATGGCTGATAAGCTCACGGGTGCTTTTCAAAAGGAATCAGTGAATCGGTTGCACAGAAGTGTCCAGCTACGGCAGTTTTATCTTAAAAAGTTTCAGGGGAAACAAAAGTTAATAAATGCATCTTGAAGGTGCCAATCGCGACGCGATAAAGGCGTTTCATCTTACCAACCGAAAAAATGCAGGCCTAAAAAGGACATGCAACAAGCACTGCTAAGGTTGTCTCCTCGAAAGATTGCCTCATCATATGGTTCTGCAAAGGCACATTTACACTTTCGAGGCGATACCTTTTAATGGATCTATACCCTCCCCCTGCTACCTTCTAGTTGAGCTAATTCTGTACTTATAAGGCCGATTCTTCACGGAGAGTGGAATAACCAGTCTGACGCTATTGGCACGGATCACAGGACTCAGAAAGAATGATATGGGTTCATCTTGCCAGTGACCTAGAATATATTTAAGGCCAGTAATAAAAGCCCTTGGATAAATAACCCATTTTGAGAAGGGCTCTAGATGCTACGACAGCTTCATCTATCCATACAGCCCTGCTTAGCAGATGTTATAGTAATTATAATAATATATCATATTTACATAGGTTGAAATTGTTCAGCAAATGCTTTTATCAATCAAGGACCTGTCTAAATTATACTAAATTATACAGACGTTGCCAAGAGAAAAAAAAGTCAAATGAATATAAGATAAATAAAAAAAATTGGTAAAAGTCAAAGTCAAAAGTTCTGCAAAGGGTTTGAAATGTTGGATAAAAAATTCATCGAGAACTAACGAGTTACAGAAATTTAGGCAGAAATACATATTAATTTCTATCAAGCTTTTCGTGCATTTTTATGGTGGAAAGTTCACCGAGACTCCTCCAGACCCAACAATACACCTGCTTGATGAAAAATTTCATTAACTTCGGCCTCGACGTTAAACCGTGCCAGCATTTTCTTACAATACGTTTTGAATTAAGTCGAGTCTGAGGTGGATTCGCTTCATTTCTGGTCAAGATCCTGCCTTTATTTCGAGCGTGGGACCAAACGGCGACGGTAAATAATACACTGCATTCGTATACAGCATAGATCAAAAGAACATTAAGCAAAATCACGCTGCATTAGTCTGCATAAAGTAACTGTGTTATCGGCCTTTGGAGGGATTTTGCATTCATTTGTACAGAGATACAGAGTACAAAATACCGTTTCCACCATGCATCGAGCATTGTCATAACTGTACTGTACAGACACGAAACGAACCAAAAACATTAATCTTCTATCAAACGCGGCAACTCTATGCGATTTCGACAGGAGATAAATCATTTATAAACAGCTTATTGTGGTGAAAGAATTTTTAGCGGACAAGATGGGACACAACCATCGTCGCTATAAGTGATAAAAAATATTAGTAGAAAGGCGTATGGAGGGGGGGGGGGCGCATTTCAAAGTAGAGAAAGGGAAAAGAACAATCCTACACGACGGTATTGTGAGGTAGAAAAATCGGTTCCCTTCCTCGCCAGACTTAAGCCCCAGATAACCATTTACTGTCGGGTGAATGGGCAGGAATACAACAATGGCAAAAAGTTTGCCTCGAACCCAGAACCTTCAGGGCAGCAGATATGCCCCATGACATTTCAGGCAACTACCCCTCAACCTGAATGACGATGAATCTTAACCACAGAGTAAAAACGACGAAGAAACTCACGTTTGAAGCATGGCGATGGATGTCTCCACGCAAAGCATGATTTTCTTCGTGACCTCATTCGTGAGAAGGACCGGGCAATGTCTGACGAAGGAGCCAATTGCTGAAATGTGAAATAAAAGGGAAATAAAGACGGGCAATGAAGTGCACATTTATGAGCACGAAAAGGCACATGTTACAGCATACTATTTGCAGTGGAGGTACTTGCGCTGTAAAATCAGCCCCAGCTGAAGGGCTACCCTCCTTAATTCAATCAAATCAAACCAAATGAAATCGAATTGAATCTGATGAATTCGAATTGAATCTAATGAAATCGAATTGAATCTAATGAAATCGAATTGAATCTAATGAAATCGAATTGAATCTAATGAAATCGAATTGAATCTAATGAAATCGAATTGAATATAATGAAATCGAACTGAATCTAATGAAATCGAATTCAATCTAGTGAAATCGAATTGAATCTAGTGAAATCGAATTGAATCTGATGAAATCGAATTGAATCTGATACAGCTGCGGCCTTGAATTCTGTTAGATGCGCAAGCCACGTCGTGGGACGAATCTGAATACATGATGACACCTACATCAAGTGAGGTTCATGCTTACATTATTGAGCATCAATTCCCATTTATGATGCATTGCTGGAAAATTTACATACTTTCTGATAAGATATGAGTTGAAATTGTCGAAAGCGTAGATCAAGCTTGCTCCAATCCAGCAACTAACCTGCTAAAGCTCCTGCCCTGTTCTCTATAATCAGCAACCACGTTGATACATTGCTTTTCGACTTTTCAACTTCAAAATCTTTCGAGTTTTGTGGAAAGCAACCCACCCATAGCTGAAGCAATCGAGACAAACTACCTCTTGTATACGATGGGCCTGAAAAAAGAAGGGTTTAAAAACCACCGTTAAATCTTGCCAGAAGCAAGAGAGCATTGGTATCAAAGCTGATAACTTGAATGCCAGAATTCATTTCAACCCTTGGAAGTTCTGAACAATAACTAGTGCAAGAATTTGTTAGAAAAAATAGCCTCGTAGCGGCACACTAGAATACACTGCTTGGGTATAGATGCAGGACGTCCTTTGCAAGAATAACCACGTTATAATGAAATCAAACTTCTGAATTTGCAACAGCGCCCAAACCGTGCAGTATTAGCGGGATGCCTAGGTATCAGACAACATCGTTTGGGTCAACCATATTGCAGATTGCAACGTATGTTGCCCTGCGATGCATAAAGGTTGAAATTTGCTGCAATCAACAACAACGTGCAGTTACATCAGACACACGAAGTCGCACACGACAACTGGAAGTCGCGCACGACAAATTGAAGCTGCACTTGACAGCTTGAGTTGCATCACTTTGCAATGTAATGCGAAATTCACGCAAAATCTAGGGCACCACATTTTAATACGTGGTATCTGTTCGAGTAGGTCTCCGGCAAAGCTGTTCCCGATGGTGAAAAATTCTGGAAATCTTATTAGCATTCTTTCAGACAACATAGCATGGCAAACTCTTTGTTATTACCATGAAAATGTTTACTCTGGTGGATAATGGGGCTTTCCGATCCTATTTCGCTGATTAGCAAACAGGAATAGCCATGGTCAAACACAATATCAAATAGAGGAACTCTATTAACTCTGCGAAAACATAACGACAAGCATCGCCAAACTATATCCTTTCAATGGCACCTAAATTTCTACGAACTTTGGGCAAACTTCAGTATTTTGACTGTAGAAAATAAAACATGCTTTTGCTAGATATTTACTCGCAACTGTTGAGCTAACATTTATAATAATAAACATTTGATAACATGGATTTGAATGACGTCGGGTCTTAGACTGAAGTCAAATGAAGGAATAAGGAAATATCTGAGGCGAGCAAGGGGAGGGTAGTAATTTGAAGGGAGCAATGGGGGAGGGTAGCAATGGGGACAACAACTCTGGAAGGTAGCACATAATCCATCTCGCTTTATGCATTAAGAATTTGCATTCTACTGAGGTTGTTAAACCAAGGCCTGCTAAAGCAAGGGCCAGTGCTCCCGTGCTGCTTGTTTGTCTTCGTTGAAGACAGTTTAGGCAATGTTTGATCAATTCGCAAAGATCAAATTAGATTACGCACAATTAAAATAGTTTACATCTGCTAATCTCTAACTGCTTTTGGCGAACTCGTCCTAGTTCACCCACTTTAACCAGATGGGTTACGCTTTGTTCGGCCACCAGAATTCGTAAGCAATATTCCGCGTAACTTGTGCCTTACAAATAAGGCTTCCAATGTAGATTCTCATAAGAGGGGCATCTGGCATTGTGGCTAGACCACATGCCTACTGCGATTTAGGTCCAGGGCTCGAGACAAGCTCATTCTCGTCAATGGATCCCTCTATCCGTCCACCCAGAAGTAAATGAGCAGGAATAAAGCTGGGGAGTAAAGTGCGGCGAATAAAGGAACTGCGAAATCTGGGAAATTTTGCCACATGGAAAAACGTCATCTTATAGCCGCTTAGCTGTTGGCAAATGACGTCTGCTTCCGAATGTCGCCAAAGAGCAACCACGACGAAAGCAGTCCTGCTTATAGGTCAGATGCGTAGAGCATCCAAATAATGCTACTACATGAATCCCACAAATGACCTGCTATTTAATTTCCCCTTCCGCGGTCATCACTTATGATTCTAGAAAGGGTCACTGCATCAGATCAGTTTTTGGAAGCAAACATAATTGGTCTCTGACAGCCTAGTCTCCACACTGTCACAAACAACGGTGGCTATTTCATGTATGATTGATGCGAGGCTGAAGTGTTAATCTACCCAGCACAAACCTAGTGTCATCAATGATCCAATCAGTGCCCAACCAGTCTGCATTCTGCTTTGGACTAATTTACCAGACTGCGTCGCATTCTGGAGAAGTTCATCTGCCATATTGAACAAGGCCTAAAATAAAAGTCAACACGTCAAATTGTTGCCTGCTTAGAGGCTAAGGCAGCATATTACCTAATCGCAGAACATATGAAAAGCTTTAATAACAATGACAAAAATAATAATGGTAATAATCTATACATACTTATACAGGTCAACTTTATCAGAAAATGTAGATTTCTGCTATCAATGGAGGACCTGCTTAATAGCAAAAGAGCTTTAAAGGTGCAGCACAATAATAATAATAATAATAATAGTGATAATGTAATTATGTGAATTGATGACATCAAAATTGAAAATCGAATTTCAGTTCAGATCATTTCGAATTCATCTTCATACATGCAATCAAACAATGAAGCAACTCACAACAATTTTGGTAACAACAGACTAAAAACTGAAACTAAAAGAACATCCACTTGACACGAAAAAAGAAAACTATGTATCAAGAGATAGATTCTGTGAAGTGAGTCTCAAGGTGGAACTCTCTCAGTAACAAAGCTAATGGATGAAAGAGCATCCTTTTCAAGAAATTCTGAATTCGAGAAAAAATAAATCAAGGGAATTTCATTGTTTGTAAGAAAGCTTCTACAATTCCGTGGTATTTTTACGTGCCTTCTATCTGGCAAACGAAAGTTGATTATTAAGACATCCAGAAGCTGTTTTATCGTGTTTTGTCCTTATCCTTCCTCTTGAAGTGATCAAAACTCATGATTCCGACGCCTGGTACTCATGATACCGCTTCCGACAGAGAGGTAGCGATTCTCCTCATATTAGTGAAACTTAAGCCAAGGGTTGGTTCGAACCACTGACCATAGGATCGACGAATAAGCGTCTCGCGTCTGAGCTATTCATCCGCCTTAACGAATCTTTAAGTATAGCTACACTTGACATTTGGAGGCCTTGTACTCAGTCCAGTCATCAAATTCCAATTTCATAAAGTTGTGCCAAAAATTACCACCATCGAAATTCCCTACAACGACCTTTTTATCGTCCAAGATTAGAGCTCGAGTTTGCACCTTGATATGGGAGATAAATCATTTTTGAATCGTGGTCTTCCGCCAACCAAATGCCCTGTCATCCAATCAACAACATCTTTTAGTTACCTTTTTGAGGGTTAATTCAGAGCATTGGATTCGTCTAGAAGAGTTGTCGCAATGCGACCTCTGCGTAGCAAAAATCCTACGAATTCCACAACACACCAAAATAAAGATTTCACTTAGGTTCACTAAGAGCAAAGCAATTTTAACCGTGGCTATTTAGTTGAGAATTCGAGATTTTCAGTCGCATCCTCAATGGAGCGATAACGAAAAACATAACAATGTGGCAATTAAGAAGTAAGACAACAATGCAATCAAAGATGTGACAGGGGAGATAAACGTGAAATGAATTACGGTACACATGGACAAAGAGAGGTGTTTCCAAGTTTCAAGTATGGTAAAAAATGGATAAGACATGGATGGGTAAGGAAACAAAATAAAGAACGTATATGAAAAGAGATAAAAAGAAAATTGCTGGGATCAGATGACTTGCGAATAAAAAATGAAGCAATCGAAGGGCAGTTTTCAATCGAAGTGAAGGCTCGTGGTTCACTGAGCACGCCTAAGAGATCGGTGGACAAAAGGGTTCTTCTTTCTGAAGATTTTTCACGTTGCAAACAAAATTAAAGAAAATCTGGATTGCGTTGTGTTTTGTCAATTTCGGTGTTCCTAAACGAAGGATGGCATTTCCGTAAATGCTAGCATGCTAACGGATGCGTAATTGGCCCAACTGGCGTAGAATTAGGTTATCTGTCTACTTTGTTGAAGACTCCGGCTTCAAAGCACGCTCGTTTCTGTTAATGGACGTCCCCATTAATGTGTCCCGTTTGTCTGTCCGGAAAGCATTGGGTCTGCAGGGGCAAATCCCCCCGTAGTCTCATCATCGTGACATCCAATGACGGAATACGGAGGTTGATACAGTTAAGCTAGCCGGCAGCTTGTGGATGTGAATGAAAAGGTGTCGATGCAGCAAGAGTCGCGAGAAAATATCGGCCTGAGCGACATTGATATCTAAGCAATGATAGCTGTCCAGAATGGAGGTGGAAGGAAAAAGCCTGAAATGAGGAATGAAACTGACCACCCTACCCCACAATAGCTGGCTTAGCTTCCGACGCTCGTTTCAATTATGTGACTCAACTTTACTTCTACATGATGACAAATACTTCCAGGGCACTGCGGCATTAAAACCTGTGTGGGAATGTTCAACTTTAAACCGCCGTAGTAAATCAAACAATCAAGATTTACTCCTTGTCCCTCACCCCCTTACCACGCCGCGGCTCAACCTGCAAAGACAGTGAATACGTTCTGATAACAGGCCGGTAATGACTAGCCTGACTGAAATTTTTATGCTGTACACGGCCACTCCCGTGGTAAAAATGTGGAATATGCTCTCAAACAGCTTTTCCTCGCAAACAGAGGATGAAACAAGAACTATGGCCTTTCCTTAATATAACTCACTAAAAAAGAATATATGCTCCCTTTTACGTTCTGGCTATTCTCGAATCTCGGGTTGACAGGTCCCACCTCAAAAATAAAGTCGGGCTTAAAAAGTTGGATAAAATTCCTCTGTTAACGTCATAAATTGTCATCATGTTGTTCATTCGATTAGCAAGAGCAAATAAAACAGACAAACGTTAACTGCTTATAATATGCCTGTAATTATGTTGACTTCAGGCAAGCGAGACGCACTAGTTAAAAAGTAGCAGCTAGGATGGGTAGCTGGCGTAGAGATTTTCCAACAATGCGTTTGTGAATCAGCCTAGCTACCACATGTGACTTCAATGTAAATTAGGAGCAAAGAGCTGCTCATCTTTTTCGACTTTTTTGTCAGGATATCAACACTCTTTCAGTCCTCAGGGAAATTTTAACGAGCAGGCATAAATTAGTTTTGATTCAGCTACACATTTAAAGTGCCAGTGCCGGAATAAGGGCGGCACCTTGGGACACGTGTACTGAGCCTAGCACATTTGGGGCCCCCTCACATTTACCTTAAAAAAAATTTTGCTTAAAGAAATACTCTGGTTTGGCCATGCCCTCTCCCTGCCTGTCACATTACTTGTGGGTGGACTATACGCATTTTTATGTTCCATTGAAATATGATATATATAAATATCTCGTTTTGTGTAATGTGATGGGCCCCCACATATAAGGTGTCCCAGGCCCCCCCACAGGCTTAATCCGGCCCTGAAAGTGCATGGCATGCTACAAAGAAATCATTGATGATAAGGATAAAAATGTACACGTAAAACGGATAAAATCGACTAAAGGGCAGCACATATCGCTACGATCTTCACTATCCTATTGGTAGTTACATTTGCGCCCGGCCATCTGTATCATAAGAATCCGCCCCCCCCCCCCCCCCCCCCCCCCCACAAAAAAGATTTTGATTGCAAAATTCCCAGTGGAAATTCCCATACACCTTTCAACTTCGATGCAACTGAAACGCCCAACTATGATTCAACCTTTCCGATTCAAAACAACCATTTCCAGTTGTTAATATGACACTTATCTGACCAGGCCATTTTCAATAGAAGCATCCGAAATCCTTGCGAAGTTATCGGTTTTTGATTTTCTTCCACTAATCTCTCCTTCTATTAAATTTGGTGCTTGCGGTTTCCTTCATGGCCTTGCACAGACAAAGGTCTTTGGAGCCGTGATCGTAGCCAGTTTTTCCGCATTTCTACGTCACTCGTGTGACACGGGGCTCTCGAAGCTGCTAGTGACGTCTTGAGCCGGTCCCATGTCCGTCCGGAAAGACGAGGAGGTCGGTGACAGGACGGGTTTCCGGCCGTAAGACCTAAACAATGGGCCTTATGGAGTAACTGTACGAAGAAGTTTTTTCACCGACGGCAAATGAAGGAGAAGCCAGAGAAAGGAAGGTGTAAAAATGTAAACATAGACTTGGTGTTTACGCGCTGGCTTCAGTGAACGGGCACTCAGAAAAGAGCCCCAGCATGCCAACGATTCTCCAATACGTGGTTCACTTTTCTGCTGTCAGCTGATAGCAAAACGTTCCACCGAAACAGGGTAATGCCACTTTGCAACAGTGCTACACCAAACCCACCGGTTGATGTTGAAATTATGATAGTAATTATTTTCAAACTTCCTCTTTTCATAATAAAATATATCTTAAATGATAAAAAACACAAATCCCATTGACGGGTAAATTTTATTTCACTGGCTTACAATTACTAAAATATCAAATGTGTATAGAAAATAAGTAGATATTCATTAATAAGAAAGGAGCTCTGGGGTGGACCATAATGTATTTCTGGAACAGTTAAGTTTTACGAAATGGTGCAGATAATGATGCATGATATTTTGGTTGCGATGTGATGGGGGTGACGTGGTGGATGCCTATACCTTAACTCATCTCCAGAAAATCAATCGGTGGAAAACTTTAGTCGTAGCAATAGCAACGATAATGATAATAAATAGATTATTATGATGCCCATTTTTCAATTTCAAACAAAACATACAGCGTACTCCCAGTACACGATGGGAACGATAGGATAATTCGTTGATATGATGATAGGATAACTTGATGCGTTCGCTCAAGAACGATGGGATGATTTAGTACAATAATCTTTATCTCTTCTTTTGTTCATTTTCTTCAAGGAACCGATTCATGACCATGCTCGTTACCTCATCTATTTTCATTGAATTTTTTCCTCGTTTCTGCACGTAGCACGTTGCATTGTCAACAAGCAACATGATGGGCATAACTCGATCGCGACTGTGTCTAGTTGTGCATTTCGCTTCGTTGGATTCGTTACACGGAACTAAGGTGAAGCATGCCTTACAGTGACTGAAGGAAACTGCTGCCTACACAAACCAACCCCAACACCACACACGTGCTTTCTCCCAGTCCGCGGAACATTGAACTTTTTCATCTCGTCTTATCACTTACATCGCTATTCGTATGAGAAAGGTTTATATGGATGACTGCATATAACCATTTGTAATTACGAAGCTACGCTTAGTCATAGAAAAAAGATAAAAATCCATAATCATAGTCCTCCCGCTCTCCTGTGTGGGCATAAGCAATTACATTGGATACTGACTAATACTAATTGTGGTCACCACGTGTTCATGATTCTATGCTGAATCCGCCCCCCACCTCCTCTCCCCCACCACCAACGCGAAATTGTGTAGGCCGTTTTCTGCCATCTATGGAGAAGGAGGACATGGTCATGTGGCAAGGAACTCGTTTGAAATGTCTCACTTTCAACAAAAAGCGTTTGACGGGTTCCAGTAAAGCATTCTTCCAAGAAGAGTTATCACATAAAAGTTCTTAATTAATCTGTCTCTAATGAAAATGAATTCCATCCTAGCACCTAGCTCATTGTCAAACGGAGTAAAAACCTAGCCATTCCCGGTGATGTCCCTTAGCGAGGTGTAATCACTCTATATAAACATTTTTGGCACTATATTTGCTGGAATGTGACCAAATCCTTGTCATTTACTGCATAATACCATATGTGAGTTAGTTAGTCAGTGACGTCTTACTATATCAAGGCTTCAAAAGATTGTCACGTATACAAGATTATATTCCCATAATTGATGAGTTTGGCTGTGTTATAAACGAGAAGAAAGAAAACAGTGCCAGATCGTAATCCTAATGGTGAGAAAGAAGCTGTTTGAATGAAAGTCCCATTCAAACTGGGACGAATAGAAAAATCAATCACAACCTCCCGGCTGTGCGTGTGGCGTGGACAGCTCTCTGCTTCTAGGATGCAATTGCGACTTCATTCTGGTAAATTCTACCCCGACAATTGGACTGGCAAATCACTACCGTAGATAGGGAAAACGAAGGGCAAGTGAAATAGGCAAAATCTATTTATTGAACTTCCACTGCTATCGATTCTCGTAATAAGCATGTGTTGAAGCTTTCTAGCCTTGTAGGACGTTCTTGATGTATACTGAAGGAAAAGATTTGACCGACGAAATGGTAAACTACTGTGCCAACTCCATCTCTGCCTTGTCTCTCGACTAGTAAACGAGCTTTACTAAAGAGAGGCTCTTTTAAATGGTATCGTAGACCTCTTTGTCGTGTGAAACGGCCTCACTTAAGAGAGGCTCTTTTGAAATGCTAGCGAGACCTCTTTGTCATTTGAAACGAGCTTCATTTAAGAGAGGCTCTGTTAAAATGGTGCCAGATGGGAAAAAGTAGAATATATTTGAAGTCAAAATTTATCTACGAAACTGAAGTTGTATCTGTAACATGTTCTTTAAATTGATGTTACACTACATAAAGCCAGACGTCAAAACTCTGTTGAATTTTGAAAATGTGCGGTACATCATCAACAGCTCCAGGGTGCGCAATTTTGCACAGTAATTTGCTACGGATTTTAAGTGATAGGCGTCAACAGCAAAGTTATCTTTGACCTCAAACTGCTTTGGCACTGAATAAAGAAGCGGAAAGCACTCTCTGGAAGATGACCCTTGCCAAAAAATCCACAGCTTTCTGAATGGTTCCTTCAGTTTCAACAATTGTTTCAGCAGAGAGGGGGACCCACGATTGACAGAAGAGCCATGAGAGACAAGGGTGCATCGATGCTTTTTAAGCTGAAAGATTCGACGGGGGAAATCCAAATGCTGTTTCGAACGTGAAACATGGATTCTTAGTTTTAATCCAAAAACAAAATACCGATCAAAGCAGAGGAGCACTGTCAGACAGAGAACCCCTGGAAACTAATCCGTAGCAGGTGGCAAATAACACTCTGATCCATCGCACTTTCCCCACTGCTTAGTATACGCAATATTTTTGCCGTTTGACCTCGCGATCGTTGCGGGAAAACGCCAGTCCTCAGACTGTGGATTTTCGCTTCGACGTGAAAGTGACGCTGAGCACAAAGCGACTTCTACAAGGTGCTTTTGCAGGCGGAGAACTTTCAGCAGCTCAAGCACCCACTTAAAATTCTGACCTGGGTCTAAGTTAATTATCTGTCTTTACTTAGTAACGAGAAACCTGCAATGGAGGCCTATTTGGAACATAATGAGGCTATATCATCGAGTAGGCTAGCATACGCTGAACAGTTTGCTCCTCTTTAAAACAGCACTTCAAAAAAACCTTATACCGATGACTTTTCATACATATTTATTGTACATAGTCTTACTTACGATTCTTTTTATTGTAATTCAAGTATTCTATCCGATTTATATTCATAGTGGGCCATGTTGTAAAAAATTGAACTTTAGCTCGATTGGTACAGGCTACCCACATTAATCATTAGCTACCATTATTATTATTATTATTATTATTATTACCCAAAAGTGGTTGTAAGCCATGCAAACAACTACAAACAATGCAAGAAGGTAGATGTAAGGAAAAGTTCGTCTAGCACACATAAAGCTTCCTTTCACCAAGAAAATGTTTGAACAGCCGTACACAAAATACTCCGGCGGGGATTTTTTAAGTCCAAACGATGAGCCTCCTTTTCGATAAGAGGGCCGTGACCGCCGGGGGCCATGACCGCTGTTTCAGTGACCGCCACGTCTAAGTTGTGTATTTTGAGTTCGTAAGCCATTAATCTTTGTTTCCTTGATCGTTACCAGAACACTGGGCAAATATCTGGGCTTTGTAGTGCTTGAAATAGATCTTACAAACAAAATGAATGCTGATTTTGGGATTAACATCGAACGAGATCGTCTAAACAGATTACATCATCATAAACAATGAGGCCTGAGCTAATTTGCGTACGTGGATTACACACGTTCGCTCTCCTGATTTGACCATCATCTGATGCATCTTCAAAGTCTTGATTACACATCTACTGAAGAATTTTCCACGCTGTGGCAAATCGAGCCCTTTCGTTTGCAGTTTCAAATAAAACCCAATTAAATCCTTCGCATTCTTGTCTCAGCTGTAACATGTTGCAGCTCGACACTTTATAATTCTGCTTTTGGTGCTCGGTTTCGGACAATGGAGATATTCACACCAACCCACTATGAATCCGCTTGATTTTGCTTTACCTTCAAACATGTTTTTCCCAATTACACATGGCTCCAAGTGCAAAATCATTTTCCCGTCCTTTTCAAAATCCTGAACAACATGTCAAATTCTTCTTCTGCCTTCTGATCAAATCCAAATCAGGCAAAATAATTTAGGCCAATGTGGTTAGATTTTGTTGCTATCGTGTTAACTTCGCACAAGCAAATAGCGAAATCAAGGTGGAAAAATACATCATGCTCTGCGTTTATTCCGTGGAAAAATGGCATACTCTCCGGTAAAGTGCCAAGAGCCTAGCATTTTCGAGGAAATTTCCGTTAAAGGAACGAAGACATCTTTCCTAAGGTTTAATAGAGGGATTTGCAGAGGGATTTGCCCTGCCTTCCATGGGCGCTTTCTCTGATGTCATTACGGTAGTCCACAGAGGATCTCATTCGTCAACAATCTAAAAAAGTACAGTAATTGCCTTGGCAGGCAAGGGTTCAAATCTATTTAACACCTTGTGTTCTTTGGCATACCAGGTGTTTCAATGTTTTGAAAATTAATGTTTGATTGACTTCTTCAGAATGGAAAAGAAAGATTGAATTGGAGACGGCAGCTTCGCTTCAAAGTTTGAACATAAGTCTTCACACAAAGTAAGTATTTGCAGTAATAGCCAATATTTGCCCGTCATTGTACGCCTTTCAATAATGTTATAACAATTTTTCAACAGTTACAACACCCTAATTAAAGTCGTATTTGGCTAGCACTGCCTAGCAAAAGGACAACAATCTTTCGGTTTGGCATGTTAGATTACCTTGAGGTGGATGAACATATATCAATTCAGCAGGGACTCTGGGTAGTCTAATATGCATGAGGTAGCCACGTCATGTGATGTCTTCAAAGAGTTTGCCAAGAGGGTAGGGCAGAGAATATCGTGTTCTGTGATTTAGAACACTCATCAATAAAAATTCGATTGCTTTGGACTGTTTTCTGTTTTCAAAACTCATCTTGCTGCCATCTGGATCTTTTTCACTTCATCGAAAAATTCGCTGGAATTTTAATACTCCCCCACACAGCACCGTGATGTATGGTTCCTAGACCTGACACAAATGCTTGTGACCATGGCCACTGCGGGGTATAAATCCATAGGCCTTCGAGCCATAAAGGAGAACCGTGACTTTCTCTTAACGGAAGAAAGTAAATAAACCAAGGATTCCAAAAAACCATTCTAATGATACAGTTTGGACTTTTGGTGGGTTGAGATCTATTCGTCCCTAAGTGACATGAAGCTGCTTTACAAAAATATTCGGAATTAACAGTTATTGGGGTTCATTGGTAGCAACTGAGGAAAATCATAGAACGGTTAAACCATACCTTTGCCTTTTTGTATGGGATTCCTAACGGGCATTGGTGCAGGCCTCCGATGATCGCCGCCAATGTATGTCCATACCCGGTCAAGGCATCTGGTGATGACTTCAGGGAGCTCATCTTCTTAACGCATACATCCATAAACTTGGTAAGCATACGAGGTATAGCAAGGGCACAACATCGCATGCACCAGGCAGCTGCCAGCCAGGCAGCCGGTGCAGGGTGGATCAAAACGGACAGAACAGCACTGACGACTCTGTCGGATAAAAGGGTCTCTACGGAGGAGCTAAGGTTCAAAGCAAGACTTGCGATTCCATCCAGTGCACAGACTAGAACATGGCGAGTGTTGATGACGTCAATGTTACTAGTGCTGTCCCCAGCTGACTCGCTTGTTACTATATGGTGAACGAGGTCCATTTGTTTGGTGATGATCTTGCACAGTTCCTTCATGGCATGGATTTGCCCGGCTTCAGGTAACATACCAAAGAGGACGGAGTGCACGATGAAGCTAATGCACTTCCGAGAGTAAACGGATTCAATGTGCGATGGAATGGCTTTTGGACTAGCGACGAGTTCCAAAATATGAATTATAACTGCAGAAAGATACTTTTGAAGCCAAACCGTACCCATCTCGCGAAAAAGTATGACATAGGCCTAAAACAAGAACAGAACAATGCTGAAGCATCTGAGGATGAAGTTAAGAATGATAAATCCATTGGCGTTCGTTTAATGCCACAAAAATCACTACGAACAGAAACCGCACACTTAAGGAACATACAACTCGTAATCGAAAATCTGTTGCCATCATGGGTCTCTTTCTCAGAGGCGTCACGGTTTTTCGACTCTTAAAACATACGCACTCGCTAAGCTTTAGCATGATGAGTATTGAAAAGATATGTATTTGCAACACGAGCATGATCAGTCAGAGCCTGTGGAGAAAATAAGTTTTTAACCTAATCTACAGCTTAACAGAGGTTAAAGGCTAGTTTAATAATATGGGCGATCTATGAAAGGCTGTGAGGTAGGCAAACAAAGGATCGTTCATCGAAGCCTTCGACTTCCATTCAAACTTCCACACTCTGTCACGTTTTTATGCATGATTGAATCCCTACATCATTTACGTAAAAACAAGACTATCGTTGTCTGCTATTTACAGAATGACCCAAACCCATACGAAGCCAGACCCAGCGGCACCACAGGGAGGGAGTGGTGGGGGGGGGGGCTGTTGTCATCAGGATCGATATTCTAACCTGTTCTTAAACGAAGAGAGAATGATGAGGGGAATGTGCTTCTGAACCAAAGAGTGCTGATAACAACGTTTAAGTATTTTGGCAGATATTTTTCAACCCAATACGGCACGTGAAAGACCTCACATTAAGGGATGAGTTTTCGGCATCGCTTCACCTTTTTTCTTGCCTGAGACTTACTTCACCTCTGACTGTTGATTGAGAGCGGTTATCCGTATGAAAATAGGGCGTTGCCTAGAAAACGAGGCGTGGTTGAAAAGATTTTGAGTTTTCCATATGCAACGGTGCCATCATTGACCAAAATCTGCCAAATCTTTTGATAAAACATCCATAATTTATGAAGGGTGGACGAGAATAATTTTCAAAAAATGTCAAACAAATTAGCAACTATGGTATTACACTACGATTAGCAGTCTGTTGAAGATAGGCGGGTCAATCGATTGAGTCCTTGGGAAGACTAAACTTCTTCTTTCAGGACAGGTGCGAAAACAGTTTCGGTTTGGAAAGGAAGTGGCTTCGCCACAACAGAAAACAGAACAAGAAGACTTTATGGAAAAATTTTCGAAGTGCTATTGGGTCGAAAATTTGTTAGGAAAAATCATGTCGAACAGAAGACATATGAAACTACGTTGGATTACATAGCAGTCGTCGTTCCCCTGTGCCTTACAACTAAGATCATAAACCATTTAGAGTTGTGTACGAATTAAACGAAACAAAAGAATCAACAAAACTCTATTATTGCTTAACTGCGTTGCATACTAGATTTCGAGCGTAGCAGAAACCAGAGACAGGGCAAGTGGAATTCACGAGGTGGTTTCCCGTCACCTTCTTCACCGATGGCGTTCTAAAGTGACACATGGAGAAATCGAACTGACCCCCTTTGTTGCGAGTCCGCATGCTTAACCACTACGCCAGGGCACCTTATTGCTTAAAAGCAAGTCAAAAAAGTGGCGGCTGCAAGAGCAGGAGGGCTTTTAACCTAGTTATCAAAGCTTAACCTTGGGCTTAAAACCAAAATTTGCATATCGCTCTTCATCAGTGCTTTGACTTTTGTTTATGTATTTCATTTGAAAATCAAGAGAAAGCAGCTACGTTATTCAACTCAGCAGATAAGAGTTAATTGTGTCTCTTATCGCTCTTTTCTTTCTACAATCATGACCACTCACTTCGCCAATGTCTCTTATCTCTTTCTGCGATATGTGGGCAAAATCGGGTGAATACCAAAGATACTGCTGCGTCAAATCTGACCCCCTAAACCACTAGGACTGAAATTTGGCATCTCAGTGTGACGTTGTGCATGCGTTGTGATGAATAGGGCATTTTCAGTAACGCTTGCTGCTGCTTAGACGTCCATTTTTGGAGAGAAATGCCAGATCTGAGTACCTTGCCTTCACAGCAGAACTTAACGAAATCAAAAGCTGAACATCATAAACTAACTTTTAAGTTGCGTCGTGAAAACGGACCCGCGCTGTAGAGATAACATTTGAAACGCGCCATGCGTACGCCAACAAACGTGGCAGTCGCATACGGTGTGCACGTGCTCAATCACGCCAAACCCTCTGCTTAAGCAAGGGAACCTGATCCATTCTAGATCATCAACATACGATAACTAGACTTCGCTGGTACAGCGGCTTGAACACGTTCCTACCACGCCAAGGGTCACATATCTGGTCCCACGGTCGTCCAAGTTTCTGGGTGCATTCTACCTGTCCAATCAGCGGCAAATGAACAAGACATGCAGTTTGAGGTAAAGCGCGGAGAGGAAAGGAGTAAGTAGGCCAATCTGTCTCGTAATGCTCTGGCCCAGCGTGGTGCCTCTCTACCAAGATGCTTCCCAACCAATAAGTTCAGAAGGCCGAATTGTCCAGAGCTCAACTCATTCACACCCTTTCCAAGTTTCGCTGCCTAATTCAAGAACTTCATCCCACAAATCATCATTCATCCCTAGAACATGTAATTTATGGAACGTCTTGCCTTCTTCTTGCTTTCCTGAATCTTACAGCTTACCATCGTTCAAATCTAAGATCAATAAACTTGATCTGATCTCTCTCTCTCTTCTTAGCCTTTTGCCTTCTTCTTTCTTCCTTTGTTGGAGCTTTGCATAGGCCACCATGGCCTTTCCACAACATAACTCACTAAAAAAAGAGCATCTTCACAACAGTGGCAAGGTTCCAGTCTCCAAGTAGCTTTCTTTTTGTGTACACAGGTAAACGAATATGCAAAAGGCTGTTCAATAATGTCTGAAAATACTCTAATGACAATCACCTGTGTTACTCCAACTCTTACGTCCTGTGAAGACCCACTTTTCAGCAGTTCTCCGCTTCCACCTTTCAAGAAACCAACACCACCACGCAGGAAAGCAGCGCTCATAATGTTGAAAACTTCCTCTAAAGAGACTCGCTTTGTCTTAGCAGCTTCGGGCTTCTGGGAAGATGCTAACAAAGAGCCCAGAAGTTCAGCAATACACACGCGGACATCGTAGTTCGATCCCTCAAGACCCTTTATGCAACAAGATGCCATTGTGTCCAGCTCTGAGGTATACAGGAAACTTGCGTGCTTTGAGAGCTCAAGGGCACACTGAAAGACAGGAGTAAAATGGTTGTTACCACTTCTGACAACAGTGCCAGTCGTTGGGGGCTACAAGATAATGGTAGAGTAAGTGGACAATGGCAGGACATGGGTCATAGAAGCTAAAAAGTCTGGGAACCACGCAAGATGCATGGTGGAGTGTGCCTTTTTGCTGGATCAAAGCAGTTTTTGTCTCCAAAGATAGCAGAATGGCCCAAGAGTTGACACAGTAAAGCCTCCGGTTAAAAGTGACGTTAAAATTGCTAAGAAATTTGGTGAATAAAAAGTTGATCAACAACCTTTGCAGCTGCACACCTCACTGAGTGCGACTTCCCACTCAGGCAGGTCTTGCACGCTTTGTAGATTTCTTTGAAACCTGATGAGGCTGAGCTACTTAGGCCAATCAAGATCCTTTCGTAGCATCGGAGGACTTCACACTTCGCTTCAGCCTGAAAAAAAAATTTGCAGAAACTTTGCAGTGCATAATTTGGATTGTGTGATTCCAATAGATCGAGGGATAGCTATGCACTTGTAGTAAAGGGGAAAAGCAGCACTGGATACTCGATTTCAATTGTGACTGAGACCAAAGGCAGGGCTTCCAGTCTTTATGTGGCGCAGTGGAATTTTGAGATGGCTTATCGGTGTCCTTCCTCACATTAAGTGTTTTTATGGCGACCTCGGCTGAACTTGAACCCATGACCCCGGCAGCATGCGTTCGAACACGTAGGCCACTAGACTACGGTATCAGTAAACTAAAGAGACATTTGATGAAATTACTAAAATACAATGTCATGCACGAAACGGGCGCTGGAGAGTACCTCGTTAGAGAGGCATCATCCAATGCCAATGGATGATGGGGCAAAGTGGCCCGTTACGCTTCTCACCGCATTTTACACCCAGCTGTGTGCTGGGTGCCCATTCACGGCCGGATGAATGGACAGACGGAGGGCATCCATAGACGGGAAAGAGCGTGATCTAAACCAGGGCTTTCAGCAATGAAGGCCTGTGATCTAACCACTGCAGTAACCACCCCCTAATTGTGTGTTGGTACAAAATGCCGACGGAGAAATGACGTGTGGCTATTCGTGTGCCTCAAACTGCATTGGAAAGGGAATTTCCCACAACCGCAAGTCAGCTAAACATTCAACAACGGACAGCATCTTACCTCTGCAGTTCTCATAAACCTTGATAATGCTTGCTGAGCATCAGGGAAGAGTCTGCCAACCTTCGAAAACGAGATTAGAATTATCCCAAAAAGTGAAACGACCTCGTGCTGCCAAATTGTCCATTGTTACCAAGCAAGATTACCCAAATGGTCAACTACGCAACTCTATCTCAAAATCTTCATTCCTCCCAAGAGCGTGCAATCTATGGGAAGTCCTACCTTCTCCGTCCTTTCCCGAATCCTAACACTTGCCCTCGTTAATATCTAAGATCAATAAACCTGATCTTATATCTCTCTCTTCTGTCAGCCTTTTCACTTTCTTTCTTCCTTTGTTGGGGCTTTGTATAAGCCACCATGGCCTAAAAACAGCTTTCAAATAGAGACATGGGATATTACTATCATCATAACTATCAACATCACTTTTTGTATGTTTCTATGATGTTTCAAGCCGAAAGAAACTGTTTTCTGGTTCAACAGATGGAATTGCAAGTCAACAATCTGCTTCGAAACAAACCAACAAGAAGTTGTAAAATACTTGTGATTTCCATTTATGGTGTTAGAAATTGTATAAGTTGCATTAAAAGCAAAATTTAGAGACATCTCCTTGATATGCAAGGGAGTCAATTCATGAATTTCAAACTTTTTACATATAAGACTACATCAAATAACAGTAAATGACAACTAACCATTCTTCCTGTCTTCTCAAAAATCTCTCCTAAACAAGCAATTGCAGTTCTGCAAATTCATGAAAAATCAAGTAAAATCAAGAGAAAATGAGTATCAGGAAGGCTTCATTCCTTATTGGAAAGTACCATTCTTATCATGGCATTGGGAAGGCCAAATTCTTTTCTCACCCAACTTCACCCTCAGCTGAATTCCTCATACCCATCCACTGTTGGGTGGACAGTTAGAGGGCATCACGAAACAAGCATAATTATGTGTCAAACCGTGGACCTTGTGCTCTACAATCTATGGCAGTCACCCCTTGCAGAGCAAGTATCACTTCAAAGTTGCAAAGCACTGTTAGCTGCATGATTTATTAGCCATTTTCATTACTCTTGTATGCTAGTCTTTAACAGTTTTCTTTGGCTTTCTTGCTCAGTTATGGTTAGTTGTTAAACTATCTGCTCAACAAATGTAATAAACCTGTGAATTTTTCACTTGGTTTCAGGTTTGAATAAGGAAGTTTGTCATCATTGGCTAACACGTTTGGTGATAAAATTATGACGATAAATAAACCCAAGCCTGCAAATAGATTTTAATGGAAGATTTCCAGTTAAACCTATTCTCAAACAAAAAATATCCAACAAAATCGAAATCTTTATCGATGTGTCTATGCATCTAGTATACAAACTAATTGGGAACACACTTGTTCAGAGAAGACTCATTTGCAAGGACTGGAAGCAGGCTCCTTCTGTGAGGGAGGACTCCACCTCCATCCTGTGATGAGAGCAGAGTAATTTCTCTTGACATCTCCAAGGCTTTTGATCGCGTCTGGCACACAGGTCTCATCTCTTGCTAAGCATGCATCTCTTGCTAAGCATGCATCTCAAAACCTCAGTTTTCTCGCTATAACCCGCAGGTTTTTCTCATCTTCTCACCTTCTAACTATATACAAGTCCCAAGTCCGTCCTTCTTTAGAGCACTGCTGCCACGTCTAGGACGGTGCTTCAAAATCCACTATCTGTCTTCTCGACAAAGTCCAGTCCAAAGCCATTCGTCTCATCAATAATCCTAACCTCACCAAATTGCTCCAACCTCTTTCTCATTGTCGATTAGTTGGAGATCTTTCCATCTTTTATAGATACTTTCACGGGCATTGTTCTCAGAAGCTCAACTCATTCACAACCTTTCCAAGTTTCACTGCCTAATCCACGAACTCTGTCCCACAAATCATTGTTCATCCCTCGAGCATGCAACTTATGGAACGTCTTGCCTTCCTCTTGCTTTCCTGAATCTTACAACTTACCATCTTTCAAATCCAAGATCAATAAACTTGATCTGATCCCTCTCTCCTCTTAGCCTTTCGCTTTGGCATTGTATAGGCCACTGTGGCCTTTTCCCAACACAATGCACTAAAAAAAGGCTCCTTGTGTGGTTTAATATGGTACAAGGTCAGCTAGGAAACATTGGATCATTCAAGGCTTCAGTCAACTGGTACTTTTAAAAAAGTCACATGCAGAAACAGTACAATTGAGCTACAATTTATAGACAAAACAGTATTACAGTAATAGCAGGCTGACTGTTTCAAGGATTTTTCTTCCTACCTAAGGCATGAAATTGCCAGAAATACAATCAATGTCAGATGAGAGGTATGAATAGCTAAAGGAGTCCATCCCTTATCTTATTCAAGGCAAAAGATCTTAACAACTTACAGCTTTGTGGGCAAAAAGTGCTGAGAATCATCTCTACTCTTGACAATTTCAACACATCTTTCTACTGCATTGAATAAATCAGATGTGTCTTTGTTGTAGAGTGCTGCCATGCAACTTGACAGCTGCTGTCTTGTCGCTGGTGTGCAACTACATCGTACTTGTTTCAACAAAATATCACTCACTTTCTTCTGACATTTCTTCAGCTCCTCCTGCAAATCAAGGTCCCTTTCTTAATGTTTTATAACCAGAATATTGAGGTAGATTTTAGGACACCGAAAAGCCTATCTTATAGCTTATCTTAAGACATGCTTATCAAGTGGGATACTGATTTTTCCATAGTTGTCCCAACCTTTGATTTCTACCTATATATTCACATAACTATCAAACCATGAATCACTGAGCCTACCAAATCTTCATTTTATTTATTCTATGGTGTCTAGACCTGCAATAGATAGCCTTGTTTGAAGTAGGGAAGATGTATGATAATGCTTGCTGGTAAGGATTACATGTTGGGTACCAGGAGGTTGATCAAAATCACTGCAACTGGGGTAAACAGGTGATGATGGTGGTTGTAATAATGATGATGATTTGATGATGATGACAGTTGTGACGATGATGATGATGATGATGATGATGATGATGACAATGATGATTTTGGTAAGGATGATGATAATTGTTGTCATTATTATCATTATTATGATTTGCATGGGGAAATAAGATTAACAATAAGATACATGTAATGAGTAGGGAGAATAAATGCCAAAACTGCTGTGGATAGGAGATTCCTGGTGATTGCCTTTGCAAAAAACGATGGGATACATTGACCCTTTCCGTCAACATTTGTTGCCTCTTTGACAAATGTTACCCGGAGAAACAATGTTGGCATATGTGTTGCCCACAACTGTTGACTTGTGTACAATGGCCTTTGTCCCTGTGAAAAATGCAATTCTTCCCTTCTTTTTGAAACCTTAACCTCTAAAAAGATGTTGATGCTTGCTAGTCTTACAGGGTTGCCCTAGCACAGTGATTGAGGCTGAGGACTGATGACGCAGGGTAGTGAGTTCTATTCATGCATGGTTCACTATAAAAGCATTGTCTGTAGGGACAGCAACAGAAAACCCACTCATAGAAATTCCCTTCCCTACAGAAAACTTTCATCCCTGTCTCTGGCTTTACTATGCTAAGAATCAAGTGTGCACCACATAGCTGACTGATTCACAGGCAAATCCTACGTAGTGTACCGTACCCCTTTGAATAGAGACTATACTTGTTGCCGATGATTTAGCACAGGGAAGAATAATTCTCATTTTGCGACAAGAAATTCATCTATCAATAGAACAAAAGCAGCCAATCACGCTGAATTCCAAGCCTAGCAGAAAACAAATAATAGAACCTTTGAGGGCTCCTTGTAAATCAGCTCTGGCTGAAGGGCTACCCTCCTTAGTTGAATCAAACAACATTAAACATGAAACTCTCTTAGTTAGTATAAAGATAGATGACAAAAAGCTTCATTTGCAAGGTTAAGTTACTCAAATGGCTCCATAATACTCTCCAGATCCTTGGAAAGAGTTTTAGATATCATTTAACTAATTAAGTGAAGTAGGTATAAAATGCGGCATTCATTTACGTAAACCAGAAACCAGACCATGAAAAATTGCATAGGGTGATACTATCTAGTAAATATTCAAACCCAGAGTACAGCAAAACACAACGTTTAGAAGGCAATAAACAATGTTGACTACCTTTGCATACAGTCATCATGCTTTGCAGGCAAGGTAACAAACGATCTAGATTTGGCAACCATGAAGTCATGTGCATCTTTAAAGCCACAACAGATCAGAATATATTATGTACCACCAAAAAATAATTACTAGTGACATGGCAAAATATACTAGCCTCAGGCCAAAAAATAGAACCTCAACCTCCTTACCAAGCCGGCCCCTTTGCCTCACTATGATTTCCTTTATAAATAAATCGGTATATTTCTTTGTGTTACAGTCACTGGGTTGTCTTCATGCACCTTAAAGCCCAAAAAGCCCAAAAAGATTGCATCTCTTGCTAAGATCAATTACGCCAGGTAGTATACCCGGCCTAATTGGTAAACAATAACGAGCATTTTTTGCTCGCATTGGCCCGTGGAGTTCTTTGAACCCGATATCATCCACATAAATATGTGCACGTGCTTTAGAACTGTATCCTTTTTCGTTCAGTCCAATCTTCAACCAAATAAATTAAGAACACAACATCTGGAACAAAGATCAAAAAACCATACCCTGGTCACTTGGGCGCTGATCAAATACTCGTCTAACTTCTGCAACCATTCGTGCAAAAATATTTCTCGATCTCCTGTAGACTTTTGTACGATTGCTGCTTCCTCAGCAAGCCAAGATTCCAAATTGATTATGGAAAACATGGCGCTTCTAACCCTTCCTCTTTGTAACTCACATAAGACACCATAGCCTCTTTCGGGATAGTGTGTCTGGAATCGAGACTGTTGACTTCTGCATAAAAACAACAGCTTGTCTTATGAAAATCCAGTAGTTCTCACTAAAAATTCATACAATATACTTCATATTTTAATTTACTATGCTTGATAAGAAAGTTTACATGTCCAATTCCCTTTACATGCCACATTTCAATGAGTGGTTTCTAGTTGAAGAGGGGGCAAGGTCGGTGTTAAATCAAAAGAATACAAAGAAGGGGAGCAATGGAAGATTTGGGGGCATCATAGGTCACTAAAAAGGATTTACCTTGTTCAGGATTTATCTTCTTTCTCTGTCTTCTTGACAAAGCCCAGTCCAAATTCATTTGTATTGTCAACAATTCCAGCCTTAGAAAGGCTCTCCAGCCTCTTCTTTTCGTCTTTTAGTTGGAGATCTTTCCATCTTTTACAGATGCTTTCACGGGAGTTGCTCTCAGGAGATCAGATATATCATTCCCATTCCTTCTCGAGCCCCATTACCTAATCCACGAATTCGATCCCATAAATCATCATTTATTCCAAAAACATGCAACTATGAAACGTTTTACCTCCTTCTTCCTTTCCTGAATCCTAAAGCCTGCCCTCTTCCAAATCTAAAATCAATAAACTTGACCTGATCTCCCTCTCCTTTTAGTCTTTCACTTTCTTTTCTCTTCCATTGTTGGGGCTTTGTATAGGCCACCATGGCCTCTCTCCAACACAGCTCACTAAAAAAGAGGGCGGCATGAGATCAATGGTCAGCCCAGAGTTTCTGGAAAGATGGAAGTACGTGATGAAGGCCAATTTTACTGCTTGTGTGGTAAGGGATTCTTCATTGTAGACACCCGAAGATTGTTACTTGCAATTAGTGTAAAACAAATGGAACAGAAGAAATCTAATTGTTTAGGCAAACGTGATTGCTAGAAACCTGCTGTAAGTCAAAGTTTGGGGAGAAATATTTGTCCAGCCAAGCAGCTGAATTTTTACCATGTGTAAGATTTATGGTATTCTGTAAAAATTTCTGTAAAATATTTTACTATATTATCCATCCCTTGCTGTCTGAGCGTTTCTATCTAGACTAGATCTGAACAGCATCGCTTTCATTAGATCAGTTTCACTCGATTTTGAGTGGGTGACAAGCATATGTTTAATATTGTATATCTTGTCAGCTACTATACAGAATCGAATCATATTCATTTTAACACACACCCACACATGCACGCACACGCACACATGCGCACACGCGCACACACACGCACACGCGCATACACGCACACACGCATACACACCCTAAACATACTAAACGCACACTAGTTTTGACCTCTTTATCACAAGTTAATACGATCGTTTGATCTTCTGAAACTAACAACATATCTGGATTTAATTGAGCTGACTTTGTATCAACATCTATCAACTGATGAAAATTGTCTGCGCTGCTCATGTGTCAGATTACAGCTGGTGCAGTGCTTCTTCCACATGCCTTTTCAGTGAGCCTGTAAACTGCACCGTGGCTCGAAAATGGGGGCGTAATTTCGTGTAAGGCAATGTGTGCATGAAACTTCAAGCAATTCACCATTCTGATGTGATAATACTGCACTTGCTTCATCAGTGTCGAGTTGAAGCAACAGTGCACTTAGCATCAGGGCGATAGGCTGTCCTGGACAAACAGATTTCTGGTGTGTACGATTGTGTTACAATGAACCCAATACATTTGCGCACTTTCGAACTAAGCACAGACTAGGCATAAGAGCTGAAGATAGTGTCGAAGTAGCACATGCAACACTGAGGGGGCAGCTACGACTCCCCCTCCAGTTGCCTCACAAGGATTGATTTCCTTCGAGCCTAGTCATATTTCCAATGATTTGATACGTTAGAATCCTTCAAGTGAGCTTCTCACAGCAAGCTCCCGCAACAATCATTGTATAGAACAGTGCTGACAGCAAAGTTGACTTTAATTCTAGAAAAATAATCGAGAATCATTATCTATGTAAAAGCAGGGCGTACCCTATCGCCAAAGGGTGTCACCTGTCATTAAAATGGTGCTTAGTACCAATGCAGTGGGCGTGATCCTGCATGCATGGACCACGCCCACGACCCCACCCATCAAAAGAGGTTGGCGCCTCCACTAAGACTAAGTCGATAAGTGATAAAGAACCACTCAAAAGTCCGTTTTGAGTCGAATCGGACCTGACCCTGTTGATTTGGGAAAAGCACGGGCTAATGCAAGTCCAGCCAGAGCCATTGGCGAAATCATATGTTGTGGTCAAGTTTTCGAATGAAAACGAAACGAATGACAATGGGTGAAGTAGTACGATGGCTGCTCATTCATACTGAGAAGGAATCTGTTGGATCCTTTGATAAAAAGACTCTTGAAACGAAATTCTTCCGTGTGCAACTAGTTGAAGGGCTTGAAGGAAGACCTTTTTATTCGCATGGTTTGAGAGCATCACTCTCATCTGCCGATGCAGCAGTCGGTGGAAGTCATATTTCAAATTCCACTGCGATGGGATAATGGTCAGTAAGTAATGGAAACAACGAACGATTATTGCACGTCTTTCAAGAATGTTTATTTAAATATTTACGTCCGAAGCGATATGAAAACTGATAATGGACAGAGAGTAATAACAGCAATGATAAAGGTTTAGATAAAGCGACTGAGTTACAAGGAAGATTGGCCACGGCAATGGTGGAGATGGCTGTGATGATGATGAATGGTGATTTTGATCACAGAGATCGCTATCATTAAGATTATTGCAATCTAAGCGGAATGGAGGCTTCATTTTCAAGCTTAATGAAACCAATGGTGCAAAACTCCTTGCGTGCAGTATGTAATTAAACTACAAACTGAGTAGCCTCATTTGACGCGCTAAGATAGTCCTGTAATGTATTACCGTCGAACAAAGCATATCCAAATAGTGTATGAAGGAGAACAGGGTTTCGCTTTGATAATTGCTTGGCAATCAATGATAGAAAGGATGACTTATTCTTTTCGCAAACATTGAAGTTGAGACGTGTCGTTTGCCACTGTAAATCTAACACACTTATGAAGAGTCCTTTGAAAAATTCAAAGTACGCCGTAAAATTCACATCGCGATTCCACATAGCACAGGTGATTTCGAGGGCTTCTTGCTCTTTTGCATCCATTCATCAAAACAGGGAGCTTTCCGGCGATTTGCCTTCTCCACGTAAAGAAAAGGATGGACCCTTTTGCAAGGCATAACGTGTGGCACAGCGTTTGATTAAAGACCTGTGCTGTTCTGAGACACGCTTGGGAAGTTATGGGAGAGAAGAAAAACGAGCAACTACGAGATGATTTGCACAATTATGATCCACGTTGACATCATGATTCCCAATAATTTTTGTCACTTACATTTAAGATCAAACTTACCACTGAATATTGTGACCCGGACTTGATGATAATTACAATTATGATTATCATAAAGACATTGATGAAGGTGATTTTGATTACAATAATGATGATAATGATGATGATGATTACGATGATGATGATATGATGATGATGATGATGATGATGATGATGATGATGATGATGATGATGATGATGATGGTGATGATGATGGTGATAATTACTACAACCACTTTTCCTTCTGTATAGCTTCTCATCTAATGGGGTTTCCAGTGAATTCCTTGATACAGTTCTAACCATATTCAATCAGTCAGTTCCATGAATCTGATGGGCGGGGGTTTCACAACCTTCCCCTTCTTGTTGCTAACCCTCCCATTTTATTCGGGCTCGTAATGGGGGCTGCACACAGAGGTAACTTTCACCATAAGTTCCTCTCCTTTAAAGGGTAATCTAATTTAAACAAGCATTTTCTATTTACAATCCTGATTACAAGGGTAAGTCGAAACACCCTGTTGCCACTAAGAAAAGAGACCAACTCTGTTTGGGTCAACGGCTTTCTTCTGCGACAGAAAACCACCAAGCGCTGCAAATGTTTATGTACATGTACGAAAGCATTGAGATTAGACAGTTGTTTTTATCGAGTTACAAGGCGTTGCACATACCGATAGAAAAGACTATGGAGTTTCCATAGCTACCCACAGAGCTGATGGACATGTTCACAAAGGAATTATTTCTAACTCTGAGTCAGACCTGATGTAAGTGGAATGTTTTTAGATTCGTGCATGAAACTTTGATGTCGAGAAGAATTTTGACCCCAGAAGTTGATTCTAGGACAGCGAATTGCACACCAGCGGTAACCGGGAGCAAAGCAGGATAATAATGGCAAGCAGCATAGGAATCATGTAATGAGTGAGAAAACAAAAATGGTCGTGATGATGAAAAGTAATAGGATGATTATGAATGTGATTAAAGTGATTCAACTGATGATTTCAAAGCGACAAAAATGGTCATCCGGTGGAGGTGGACTTTGCTGACCACCCCTCTGGGTCTGCTCCAGGGCCAGGTGTTGGCATCGGACTCAACCAGCTTTAATCAGAGAAATAAATTGTGCAGCCTACGAGATTTCCGTTGACATCACTGTATATTTGAATTTATTTTTAACTTCGAAAAACGTTGAAATGTTAATCCAGTTGTGGAGACAGTGGGAAATTCGAGATGACCTCTCAATCTTTGATCACTGTCAACAACTAATAAACATTGCGCAATGCACACACCATAAATTAGGTGACAAACCCAGCTCATCAACAAACTGACTAAAAACGAAGGAGACAGAACAATAGTTGAACGCGAGATTTGGTAAAGTGCAGACAACAATGCAAAGTCATCCATTCTGTGACCGAGGCTAAAGTTACCTGCAATGACTTGTAAAGGGTAATTTATGTGTTTAACATCACGAACCGGGTCTTAATTTTCTGGCAAAATGAATGACAGAACTTCAAACAGAGGCTATAAACCACTTCTGGCTTCAAACCGATTTAGGTGAGGATGCTAGCTCGGATGGGCATTCATCTGTATCCACACCAGGTACGGTCTGGCTGGCTGTGGGGGCTGACCCATTTTGCAGCCTAATTTTCTTTATGCGGCTAACCTCCTTCAATCGTCCGGGATTAGGGTTAGCCCCGAGAAAGCATTTGGTGCACACCTCCAGTTGCTTGTCCGACAGTTAACTCTGTCATCGGGATAAGAAGGGATCTATAAACCATCTCATCGTTACACCAGGGTGCTTTCTCTCAATCTTCAAGAATCGAAATTCTTACTTCACGTTTCAATATTCATCATCATCCTCATCGTCATCATCATCTTCTTGTTCTTCTAGGCTGATACGGAAGTACAACTGCCTCTCCTGCTATGGTTTCCAAGAAATATCAAACAAGAATTTTACATGGATGTTTTACTACTGTTGGTGGCTTCTTAAGTGTCTTGCCATATTGCTCTTGGCTATTAGTTTACCAGAAGCACTACACTCTCTCTTCTCCCTTTTATCTCCAATTTCTCTTTGTACTCATGACAAGTTTTACCCGCACTAAATTCTCTTTCTCCACACTTAGTCCGGGGTTCTTTTCCATGTAATTTGTTACTTAAAATATATTCTGGTATATATTTGTTCTTATATATGTGTGTTCCTCGGATTGCCAGGGTGTCGCCTCCAATTTTTTTACGAAGGTCGTCGGCTGGCTTGGCCAGTTATGGCTTCAGCTGCAACTAGGTAAGAATGCCAAACCTTTCTTGCTTGGCTCTTAGTGGTTTCCATACTTTTGTTTCCATTTTTTTAAAATGGTATTTGCTCGCCATCACGTGAAGAGCGCACTGCTTTGGTTGGCAACATCATATTCACTACCACCATCATCATCGTGAACGTCATCAATCATGATCACCACCATCATTATGATCACCATCATCATTATGATCACCATCATCATCAACCATCCTCATCATCATTGCGATCACCATCATCAATCATCACTATCATCATCATCATCATCACTATCATCATCATCAATCATCATCATCAATCATCATCATCTTCAAATCAAAAATGGAAATATTCCCCCGGAAATGTCATGGTTATAAAAGTCACGTTATTTTTGAAGCTTAGATAGCAGAAGATATTGGTAGAGAAAGATAGAGATAACGAGAATTCACATTCGCCAACATGGTTCGTCCATTGCTACCAAACTACCGGCTGCTGACTCACCAGGTTGTTCGCACACGTTGAGTTTCTGACATGGTTCAAGCTTTCCAAACGAACAACTTTTCAGACACACAGCGGCTTCACTACAAATAACTAAGAAGCAATTTTAGCTTGGTATTTGACTTGGCCCAGTATATACTGCATGCTTAATACGGCCAGCAATCAGAATGAATGGCACAGGAATCACTGCTTCTTGCATTGGCCTTTCCTTATTTTGAGCAGATTTATCATAAGAAGCAAAATTCCCGACCATGCATCACTCTACGTTTTGAATAAAGTTGAACCCGGTACTCGACAAAGAGTTGTAAGGAGCACCTTGTGGGAAGAGGAACCATCCTGAGTCACGGCATTGTGAGTGGGGGTGGCCAGTTCCCAACCTCCCACATCATAAAACCATAGCTTTTGGAAAGAACTGTTTATCTGTCTGACATGTGAAATTTACGCACAACTCACCACTCGTTACCAGACTTCTCGATTGCAACGAGTGCCAGTTTCCGTCCTTCGTGTAAGAAAACTGGAACATGAAGCATATCGAACATTGCAGCATCCATCGCCAGATCCCTCTTCAAAGGAAGACTTTTTTTAACGATATTGAGTGGCAGGGAAGAATTAAATCATCAACTATGTCCGAATTTAGACAACTCCTTGTACACACGTGAAATTCTCTAAGATAAATAAGCAGAAATAACAGCGAAAGCTGGGTTCTTCAGCACTATATTTGCATGCATTTTGCTTACGCATCAAAACAGGTGGCTACCGCCCCAATGTGAAGTTGGTGGTCTAATTTCATTTTCTCTACTTCTATGGGGACAATGCAGAAACCTCCACATTGGTGTCCCTGGATATCGACCGCCAAAAGTGATCTCGACTCGTATTTGTCGGCTCGTAACCGATTCTGCAACCGCTTTCCCTCGAAGCACGTTTGAGGGAAAGACTCGACGAAGAAGACTAACTTTTATCATGACCATTTTCACCATTGTTATCATGATTGTTATCTCAATCATTGTCAAAATATTAATTACTGGTATTATTATTATCATTACTAATATTTCTCCACTTGCTTGTACTTGGTGAGGTGAATGATTATGCATTTGATATCATAATGAAATCACTTAGCCTAACAAGAAATTATCGCGATGACGTCATATTTATTCTTACCGATTTCAATCTTCAGGCTTTGCCTAAAGATTTTGATATGGATCTGTATGGCGAACACATTTTATCGATGAAAGGAACAGACCAGTGAGGTTTGCGTCCTGTGAACGGATTTCATAGTCAAAGACTGTTTTGTGTCGTGTTCGTAGCTAAAAACTTGGCAGATGAATGGTAAGACGGGTGGATGGTGGTCTTAGCAGATTCTAATCGAAATGCGAATTCTCCCCTTGATCTCAACGTGAACACCGGCAATAATGAACCCAACTACTGTGATTTCTCTTGGTTGAGAAATTCGATATTTGAATATAGCCATAGAATTACATGGTAAAACTGAAGAATTACTGTAGCTCCATTCAAAGGAAACCACAGAAATTTTATATTTGTTTAATGATTTGCTCGCATCTATCTCAGTTTTATGTTACCTCACCTCATATTTGATACGCACGGGCTCCGTCGCTGGGAATTGCGGGCGAAAAGCACAGCAAGAACCAGCGAGAAATACCGACCCTTGAATCGAAGGGCGCAAGGGTAACAAATATACACGAGATAGACCGAGGCATTGGACGGAACAACATGAAACGGAATACGGGGCATATCGACAATCCAAATATTAGATAATAATCCTGTCAACTATGTTTAGCAAGGGCAGTCTGTTTCCCGTCCAGCCTGAACTTTGCCCACATCCTCCATTCACTCTGACGAAGTATGATAACAAGGCCATCGCAACCTGGCCAAGTGGAAATCTGCTAGAATACGGGCTTCAGTAGAGCGAACGGGGTCTTATAGCATCCGATGTAAGGACCGCACATAACATACATACACGTTGATAATCGAGAAAGAATGACGGACAATACTTTTCTAATATATATCTAAACACAAATTCGTGTGTTTATTTTGGTGTGTAGCGTCTTCCTTGTGCAGGCATTTGCTATCACTAAGGACCTGTTAAGTAAAAACTTCTTCGCACCCGGCGCTAGGTCAGTACAGTTACCATGACCCAATGTAAAAAAGGGCTATCAAGTTCCACGAAACGAACACAATCTAGAATACTACTTTCATTGAAAGGAGGACGTGACCCAGTTCCTTGCGCTGACAGAAATGAATTCTAACTACACAACGCAGATGGGCTTTAGGCAGCGAGTGCCGAAGCAAATTCAGCCCTTTAGAGCATGACGTGGTAGAGACCAACCAGACTCTTTTCCCACCTTTGCCATTCCATACCCGCAAGACACCTCTTGGAGAGTCTCTACTGATATCTCAAATATTATTATGGCATCCAACCACACGTCTACGTAGGCCATACGAAATGCCGAGCTGGGCGGCCCACCAGTAGATGTGTACTCAGGCTTCTTAAAGGACCAATATTGTATATTAAGTTTGGTCCATCTCTAGAGCAACCATTTGCATCCAGTTAACAGGATGCACAGACAGCGAAATTATTTCAAAACTTCCCAAACGAGAAATATAGCCTGCCACCCGACCATACTTAAGTATCGACAAGAAGTCTATACTCCAAAATGAACTTTCACTAAACGGCTGATGCAAGCATTCTAATCAATTTGCACCCAGTCACCGATCGCACCACTTTTCATACGAAAACCAGTTTCCTGCCACGTTTCAAGTCAGTACGAACAATTGTTTAGCCATGTTTCCGCAAAGCCGGCACATGACCAGAACTCCAATTCCCGGAATCCTCATGAGCCACCCTTAGGCCGAGCAATCAACCTCCGCGTATGGGGCAAGCGAGACAAGTCGTATCTGAATCGAGGCTGTCTCGCGCGCGTTGCAGGCGATTAGGTTGACAGTTTACGGGCTCACGCCTAACTGCTCCAAAAAGCTGTTTTTCATATGTTAAAGACCACTAATTGAAAATACATCTTGAAAACAGTTCAACTTTTTAATGGTCTGACGCGACAATGTTCCGGATGTCGTGTGGCAAACATCTCGGATAAGCCAATCAACGGACTAATCCGCTTACGAGATACCAAGAAACACGACAAAAGACTGGTGATAACGTCGAGGGCTCCTCGAACCTCGTTATGAAATCAATCACATTTAAATTACAATTCTTCACTTTATGTTCTAGAGTAAATAAATGTTGTACGAATATGTCAACTACTAAATCCGCGCGCTGAAAAAAGCTCGCGTTCACATAAATTACGTGCTGTGATAGAATAAGACCTATACAAATTTCGATTGAAAATAGTTATTATCATACAATGAACAAAGACAAGGACCGAACACAAGTCGGTAGGATCTGTTTTCTAAACGACTTTAATATAGCGTCAACTTCTCAAAATATCATACAATTTTTTCTTGATTGTCCGCATTTGAAAATTAACAAAAAGTACTTACAAAATGTCGATAATAAATATTACATAAATATGGCCTGGAAATGGAAAATAAACTCTTCTACACCAAATACAGGCTTATTTCCGTAGATTATATTAAAATACTCTGCAGATTTCGGAGTCATATAGGATGTCTTTATTAAGTATATGCATTTGTCATGAGCATTCGGGCAGGTCGGGAAAAATATCGTGAACGGGGGTGATGTTTAACATCGAGAAATCTGAGGAAAAGGAAGTCCATTATAAGAGGGTGGCAAACACACAGCAGGTTAGAAAAGTTGAATTGCAAATGGCCATGGCTGAGATAAACTTTTTACATCAAAAATCCATCTGTTTTGTGTTGTAATAACTGAAAAATTAGTCGCATTATCCGTTTCGGCAATTCCTCTTTTTAAATATTAGGATGTAATCATATTGAAAACCTTAACTTCCAATCCTCAACGAGGGTCAAAAAATTCGATTTAATTCTGAGCCGGCAAATGATTGAAAATAGACTTCAATGGATGAGCTTACAATGCGGTCTAAGGGCTGAATTATCAAATCAGTTACACTGGGTAACAACCAAGTCGTTATGTTGCATACCCTTAGCACGGTCAAAAGCTTAAGCTAGTTTATTGAAAATGGGTAACCGTCGCCTGCCAAACGCATCGAACTCCGAATCATGAGGCAAAGGGGACTCGGAGAGAATTGGAGACTTCTCACCTGAGCTTGAAAGACTAGGAGACGAAGGTACAGATCCAGCAAGGGAGGAAGCTGGCTGACGAAGGATTGATGCTACCTTCGATACGGTGTACATCTCATCTCTTGTTTGGTAAGATGACATCGTCATGTCAACCGGACTTGTGCTGCCGCTGCTACCAGAGGAAGATGTCGGCGACACGGATTCGTCACCAAACACAAACACATCTCCACGAATACTTGGCTTGTTCGGCGTAGGAATATTTACAAACGGGGAATGAAGACTATCAAGGCTGGGTGTTGGCGACGGCGGTGCACTCCCAATGGTCGACACGGAGTCGCTTCTAGATTCAGGCGATGGCTTCTCCAGTTCGTCAGCTTTGTGTACAAAGTGGCAACGAGGCCCGTATGGACAGAAACCGATCGTATGAAACGTGCGGCAGAGCTCTGTCTTGTACTTTGGATGACGGTTCAGAGACCTGAGCTCGTGAATTCCGTGTGCAAACTGGCACTTGTCTCCGTACTTACACGTACCATTCTCCTCGAATGGCCTGCAAAGTTCGGTCTTGTAGCGGGATGAATTAGTGGGTGCCCGTTGCTTTCGGTGTTGGCTGTCCGAGTCGTCAGCAGTACCAATACTCATGGACCGCTCTCGGCTTTGTTGGAAAGCGAATGCCTTGTTGTAATTCTCCTGGCTTGTCTTCGGTGATCCCGGCATGTTACAGAAAAAGCTGCTTCCGTTTATAGATTTCTGAGTGGTGGCAGAAGTTGTCGAGTGCCTTCTAGAGAGGATCGATTCGGTCCTTCGCTGGGCTAGGTTATAACTGTTGTGGAGATCCAGCGTGTTTGGCCTTTGTTTACTCTAGAAAATAACAGTCATACGGGTCAGTTACCTGCTGCTTCGAAATGAACAGCGAATATCGAATTGTGGACAACAACCGTGGCGAGAAGTCACATATTTACATGTCATTGCGAAAATACAGACTCTTTGTTACGTCATAGATTAGCACTTTCAAACGAGATGGCCCCAACGAGAGACGTAAACTTTCGCCGAATTTAGATACAGAACGTCAAGCACTTGAAAGAATCCGCTTTGAGAAGGCCATCGCCGCTAATTTCTCAAGTGTGACTTTCAGAAGTCATAAAAACTGGTCATTCAAATAGAACCATGGACACGTTCCAAGAATTCTTTAGTAGGTAGAGCGCTTTTCTGCCGCCGTGTTTAGAAAACAGGGCAATAGAGATGTGTTTGTCTAGGGCTACGGGCTTCGGGTATCAGCCAATGTTTAAGAGCTGAAGCCGGAGAGCAGGCCAGAATCGGGATTAAAATCATGAAAACAAACAATCAGAAAACTACGACAAACTGCTAAATGAAAACAACGGTAGATAACACAACTGGAATACTAAACTCATCGAGTTGGGCAGGTAAAAGTAAATAAGAAATACGTGATGTAAAAAGAACGCAAGTCCTACCTGCTGAATGACATCGTTGATATCATAGAATGCAGAAATAAGTGTAGTAGACATATCTTTGGTTGTCTATGTAAGTCTTGTCGATCGCGTGTTGCTCCCTTCTGCCGTGTTTCGCTTCTACGATTAACTGATCTCGGCTTCTGTGTCACGATCATTAAGTTTCCGTGCGTCGCATGCGCTGTTAGTCAGCGGTTTCAAGGTGCGCCCTTTGACAGGAGCTGTCAAAGGCTCTCAGGTCGCCATAGAAACATCACTTATCTATCCAAAAGAAATTGCTCAGTTGATATCATATAGAGCGGAAGTGATCTAACTTCTACCAATGACGTACGATGTGGAGCCGAAGGGAAATCACGTCTCGGCCCAGCAAATGGTGAGGTGGGTGGGTTTCTGCGTAATAAGTGAGTCAAGTTTGCTGTGGCACAATTCGTTAATTGCCCTGTTTAGCGTAGTGTGGGACTTAGGGGGGTTGTCTGAAGGCCTGTCAAAGTTATGTTTACATCTCGAGTGACTTGTTAGGAAATGACTGTTTGGTTTTGGTCAACACAGTTTTTTGCCCTTTTGTCAGGAGAGTGAAGGCATTCCCTGAACTGCTAATGTATTTTGGCTTATTTGCCAGGCAATTAACGTTAACCAGAAGTCGGAGTAAGATTGATCACGCCAATGGCATTCTAGTGTTTTGGATAATTCCTGTTCTGAAGCCAATCATTGTTTTCATGATATTTGAAATAGGGGGAAAGACATCAGCATGTCGTTTTTAAAAACACGCGTGGTAGTCACCAACATATCAACAGAGAACAATATTATTGATTATAATCAAATTTGTATCGTATAGTCTAACTGATGCGGCAAGAGCTGCTGCCTTAACTATCAAAACGATATTCATTCTGATACTCGTTTGCAAGTCCAAGCCAAATTAGATAGCAAATCATAGATTCTATAAATGTTGAGTAATCAAGGGAGAAATTCCGATGTTATATTGTGAGAAAACACCTTTCATTTCTTGATATCATGACTGAATGTCGAGATTTCCATTTCGTTGGTGATAATGAATTCTATCAATGTTTAGTATTCGAAGCAATCGAATTTTTCGCTTGACCAAATGAATGAATGAATGAATGAATGAAATATCTCAACTAGCATACAAAATATGGAGAACTTAATTGTATTTTGACAACAAATTTGCACTTGCTTTCGAATTTGTTGTTAGTATTGAATGATGTGGGCACGCTTTTATGGACCTTTCCATGCAATCCGTAGCATAAACGTGCTTTTGGTTCGTGATGAAATGAAAACAGGGCAGCGCAAAACCACGATGTTACTTGAGACGTTGCGACATATTGCTGGTTTCTTCTTGCGACTGGAGTTCAAGAATCGATCTTTCAGTGAACTTACGAGGGGGAAGACGGGTGCAGAAACCGGCTTGCACTGTTTACATTTATACATGTCGTTATGTTACGACTTCATTCATGCCTGAAATACCAATCGTCCCTTGTCAGTTATTTACTTTACGAAGTTAATCTTCAACATTTGGTAATAATCATTGTTTCCATCTTTGTTCGCATCAAATGAACGTAAAATTGGATTTAAACGCATTCTGACCACATCTATCTCATAACAAGATAGGAAACAACGCGCTGAATTCGATTAACGAGACCCCTGACAATGAGAGGAGACACAGGGTTCGTTGATAGAAAGCATTCTAGAAGATGATTTTCCATACATGACGATTGATTAAACCGTATCAAACCACACTCAACCATCGCCCTGTCATCTACAGACTGACAACTAGCCGCCTTGGTCTGCAATAACTCACTAAACAAGCCAAATTTAGCATAATTCCTACTGTACTTCCCTCCATGCCTACTGCCTTCCAACCGTTAACTCTGTGGATAATATTAGTCGTTTAATTCCTCTTTGGTGCCAAGGTGTCTGACCAAAACAATGGGCTCATAGCTTGAAAGCAAATACGTTTAATGGCCCTTGATAAACCTATCTATGTTGAAATCAGTCTACATTTACGCTCATACACTGAATGGTCTTATTTTTGCTAAACTCAACCAACGGTAGATAGAACTAAAACGAAATCTGTTCCTCCACGCCCGGGAATTTAAATCAAAGTTATAAGGTCAAATGGTGAGTTAATAAACTACGCGTCAAATTTCAGCGGTCGATTGCCCGCGATAAACAGCCACTTGATATTGAAACCGAGGCTGTAGACGTTCAAGGGACTAAAGGCCTAAGAAAAGAATGGCTCTAAGGGTTTTTTTGCAATACTCATTCACAGAAATGCAATGATGATGCAATGAATATGCGATTCTCGGATCAATGCATTAACCTGAACCGGTGTCGGTAAATTATGGCTGCTACCGAAGAGGACACAGAGCCCTTGCGAAGCTTCGTATGTTCTTTCAGCTCATTTTTGTGTTATAAAAAGCCCTGGTTGGAGCCGTGGATTCTTCCTAGAGCCTCTAAAATCGTCATTTTTGCTCCGTTGTATCCCACTTAGCCTATAAGCTAAACATTTTGAAACATTGATAAAGATTTAGATTGGACACACGTTTATCACAGCTTTCGATAGGTTAAGTGTTTATCCAGTTTCAGCATTCGTAAATTATTATCATGATTGTTATTTTCGATTGATTGATTTACAGTCTTGGATTTCTTTGCTTTTGTTTCGAACGATGCTACGAAGGAAGGTGACCTGGCCAGGTTATTTTGTTTTGAACTTACGAATCTTAATAGAACTAGAATTTCACGATATTGAATAAGACTACAAGAGGCTAAAATGGTGATGGAACAAACGATATTCTAAGCATGGGAATGATGAAGATGCGATGCCGTTTCACTTTCATCATCAAGAAAGAGCATGTGCAGGGTTTTTTGAGTTGCACATTAGAACCCGAATGCTTAACTAAATTCTATTTTGATTTGGAAGGCCATTTGGCCAAGAGGACCTCAAGTCTCGTTAGAATAGCAAAAAATCGTTCATTTGCAGCAAGAAAAAGCTACTCAAGTGTAATTGTAATCGATACACGATTCTTGATGTGAGGCGACAGCTTATTGCTTACAAAAGCAGTTTGAAAATCTAGTTTAATGGTGAGCGTTTTAGATGGAAAATAAAGCAAAAATGGCTCGGTGTTTAGATAATGCTTGTTGACCTTGAATCAAAGCTCTTCGATACGAATGTGGTTACCAAGCTAAGACATCGTCTTCTCTTGACTTATTGTAGTAGGTTCTACAGTCAAGATTTCACTTAGAATGGGGGGAACCTGGCAACTGAAGCCACGGAGCAATGCATCGATAGATGAAATTTGCGCCGTTCGGCCTGAAACCCTGCCAACAGACAGAAATGAAAAGAACAAGAAAAATACAAGTACGTTTGCTCCTTAATAGTATCCTGGATTGATTTACGAGATAAGAAGTTCGTACGCTAATAGAAATCAGTGAGTTAAGGAGCTTTCAAGCTTTCAAGTAATGTCCTTTACAAAAAGGAAGAAATAATACATAGAAAACTGTTCGACTTAAGGTAGAGACTTTGTTCTAGCCTAGGAGGCCGCCAGGATCTCAGATGAGTACAGTGATGTCATTTGCCTTTACATGGAATTTCCTTCTGAACAGAATTTAATCCGTGCCATAGTTCCCCGCAATAAAATAGGAAATTCCCTCTAAAGAGATTTGATCATATTGATGCGCTACATCTACGCTTGATGCGACTGACTGAGAAACGAAAATAGTACACCTGAAATGAACTTGGCTGCTTCATTCAACTTAAGACGTCGGTTACATTTGAGAAGTTCTTATGCGAAGAAGCAACTGCAAATCTAATGGGTCACAGGATGTGGCCCGAAGTTGCTTAACTTGCAGCACCACAGCGAGATGGAACTGCGAGGATCTGTCAAACGAGGGACATTCCGTAGGGGTATTTCATAACACGAGGGGAAGCACAAATGATTTGCATACTAAGCTAATTCTATAGGTCATTCTAAAAGCAACACATAATCGGTTCTTTGCTATATAAAAGATGGGAATAGTCATGCGTCACATCACGGTAAACTTTGGTACATAATTTCAATTTGGGGTATTAAATTTCATCATCTTAGGCTATCAAATTTCATGTTAATCATCTGTGCGATCAATCTAGGCAACGGAGTTGGGTCTGCTGTCAGACCAAACAAAGCAAGCAACAAAGGTCGCGGAGTCAAACCTCCAGAGAGTTCTAGCCGCAGCAGAATCGGGATTCTAGACGTCGATGTCTTCATCATGTTTTCAGAGCAATAGTTCGACAGGGAAAACCAAGTGAATGACACGGACCAAGCTTTATAAGTTAGAAAACCCTTTAGTTATGCCTAATTGAATCACTTAATTCAGAGCACATTTGTGTTGATACATACTCTTATCAGGTTTAAACAAATTACGTCAACCACCTAGGCTTAGGTCAACCTCGCTGTCAACCCCCTAGAAGCTCAGCTACATCTCCTCTGTGACTATGTATTTACTACATACAGTGCATAGAAATTACTAGTAAAGGGAAGAAGAAATCATAGGGGGTTTAGTTCGTCAATAAACTCACTAGCACAGACCTTCCTGTTTAAGCTATGTAGGTGCAACTATCAATAAAATCTAGGTAAATCGTTTTCAAACTTGCATTTTTTTATTTTTAACAAGCCTCTTGCCTTCAAAATGATAAGGTTTTCGTAAACATGTCTGAATGGGGAATAACTGTGACCAATGCGACAAATCAAAAAGAGCATCAAACAACGAGTTGCTCGGGTACTGATTTTGAATAGTTGCTTCTTTTTTTTTGAACGTGAAGCATAGTACTTGTAGTTGGTGGTTTTAATTCGAGGATCCATCATAAGTCGTAACTGATAAAACGCCCCCAAAGCATTAAGGAAGACAGATATATAGCTGTTCTGTTCTATTCCGCTCTAAGTCTTCACCGACAGTGATATTTAATACTTATCTTCCAACCCTGAAAAAATTATACCCCTCTTCACTGCAAAGACTCGAGTTGCCATAAAAACCAGGTATAGCCCCCAAATGTTTATACCAACCAAAAACAATTGTCTCCAGCAGACTATACGCTTTGCACGTGTGCCCTGATGCGTATGGCCCACCAACCCTGGCCGCCTCGATGCCTTACTTTGAAAATGGACTTAAATCGTGTTTTTGGAAATCACCACTCGATTCTTTTAGTACAATGAGAGGCCGAATAAACCGTTAATCTGGTTTGAACAAATGACTTTCGCTAATCAAAGAATTGAGTACGAAGTATAGACGTGTATAAAAGCTCTTTCCTAGCTCAAGAGAATAATATGGCATGGTATTATGCAACGTGAAAAGCCCTTTCACGAGTAAAAAGGCATTGAGTTTAAGGCTCCATTATAGAATGCTTCTCGTAAACTGCATAAAAACACATGGAAATTCGTAAATCCGCTCTATTGTTTCCATTTCTAGGACAATTATGTTGAATCAGATCAGCTGATATCTTATCGTAGACTTATTGAAATACATCAGTCATGTATTGTAAATGGAAGGTCCAATATATATTACTTTATTACCGACTAAGAAAACAAGGCCTTTGACTAAAATGTACTTCATAGATCTTCCCATGTTGACTGCACACATCAACAGGGGTGAGTTTAAGTCGAATAAGTGATGAAGATTGATGATTAACTGGTGTAAATTATTATGTTTATATAATTATTGGCTGACATGAAAAAATTTGAAATCTTGTTCTCGGAGCGAGAGTCAGGAAGCACCTTGTTAGAGGGATATTATCCTGGCATACAGCATATTGAGGTGTGGTGGCCAGTTCCTTTCTCGCCGCACATTGCCCTTAGCTCTAAGAAAGGCAAATATTTGCCGCTGGCTGGATGGACGTGAAGGTGGCATCCAGAAACGCGAACGAGTCTGCCTCGAGCGCATGATTTTCAATGCGCCAGACATGCGCTCTAGCCATCATTCGACTACCCCCCACAGTTGTTGATATGATGTAATAAATCTATGATTGGGACGGAGCAATCCAACTTCGTTGCTTTGTGATCATAAGCTCTCTATTCATTTAATGTCGCCCCCCCCATCGGGGAAATAAGTCAAGTCTGTGACCAATCGCGCTACCAAGCGCAAGCTTCTGTGAATGAAGAACACAGTCCTCCTTTTGGAAAACCTGGCCCGTTCCTGTCGCGGAACTCAGCCCCTTGTCGGAAAAATCCTGGCTACACCCATGACCAAGCTGATAGTCAATTCCAAGCCAGTTTTTTGGTTTGTTTTGGTAAAACACTTCGTATCATTTTTAGGGTCTCTATTAGTTAAGGCAAAGTGCCTGCCCCTTCAGTTGGTTACACAAGGAAAGATGCACGACATATGTCAAACGATGGGATTATACAATCACCGACAAGTTACACGATAAGGCTTTTTAACTGACTTTTAACTGAAGTTACATACTGTATATACAAGTATAAAAAATATATATGGAGCAAGACACTGCCCGACAAGCATAGCTTCTCACCGTACTAAAATCAACATAAAATGCCTACCCATTCTGAACAAACAAAAGTTAACGGTTGGATGGAACCGACACCACTAGAAATGTCAGAAGCTTTTGCATTGGCTGTAAGACGACCCTGGCGCTGACGTTTTTCCCAATGGTACTATGTAAATTGGTGTTTCAGCCAGGCTTTTCATTCTAACCATCAATTCCCCATACAAAGAAAAGAGTGTGCGGAAGTTGCTAAACTCAAGTGGCAAAATAAAGCGTTATAGATAGTGTCGATACAAAGATTTTATTTGAAAACATCGATTTAAAATGGCGACACTGAGGTACGCTTCAATGCAGCTTCAGCGTACCAATCAATCATGGATTGAAAAAGTTTTGCCTAGAAATGTTAGGTTCATTCAAGGCTACTTGAACTTCAGAATAATGCTGTCAAACACCCTCAGAAAATCATATCATCTTATGCGACGTAAGGCGTAGTGTGCGAATCAACCCTCTGGAAGTTTCCCGCTGGCGTTTGTTACTACAAACCGGAGCCTAATGCGCGCTTTGAAATAAAAAGCCACTGATGCATGAATGTAATAAAAACCGGTTGAATAAGACCGCAAATTTTCTTTCGTTACGCACATATCACGTGTAAATTTTTTTGGCTTTGACCCTGGCTTGTCATGGTGTCGAATAGAAAAGGAAGGGGACTGAAAGGCACTGTATCACCTACTGCTGTCGAGAAGGCCTTTTTTGAAAAGGTTCAGTGTCGTAGAACCATGGGTTATAATCTTCTTACAAATTTTTTGAATTTTGTACAAATACAGTGATTATCAATGTGAATCAACAACTTTTGTTCTTTAAATACTTCTTGTACACAGCTCGTGTCAAGTTTAACGCATGCATTTCCTCTAACGCCCGCCCTCCCTGGCAAACGTCATATCCAATAAGCGCCCCAACCCTGAAGGCATCCAAAGAAAATGTTTCTACGAAATAAAAACCTGTCCAATAACACATCGTTCTTCAATCCAAAAAAGCATTTGTACACGACAGACCTCAATTTCTTGGTAAATTGGAAAAAATATGCTAAGACACCAGCGTAAGATGTGTGTGGTGGTGGTGTATGTGTGTGTGTCTGAAACTATTGCAGATGTATAGTTATCATTACATCATTGACAAACATTTATACAGGACTTCAGGCAAACAATCCACCATTTCTCCAATTTGCACTTTTTCAAGGTTGAATTCTCTGATTTTGGAGTTGATGTATTTAAAGCAAGTGTTAAGTAGAGCAACACGTGACGGTCTCCTATCAGCAAAACGGAAGCTGCGATAAGCTTTCTGGCGTTAACATTTCATATGGTGACAACAGAGTGACCAATGCTGTGCGGCGCCTCCGCAACTAACAATTTAATTGAATGACAATATGCTACTTTTCACAACACGGGCCAAAATAGCTCCATATACTATGCTGCTATGCAGGGAGCCAAGTTAACAACATCACCGACTTGAATCGACCCAGGATCGTAAACAAATCGCTGCCGTTAGTTAACACAGACAGAAGTTTGCTGCAGTTCAGGCAAATCAGAGCACCCGAGGAGAGGTTGACGGATGCATTTAATTGCAAGATTGATAAGACATTCAAGCTAATTAAATTTCTTACCTCGATTGCTGCAGAAGTAAGAATCATTCGCAGGTTTACACTTCATCATAGGAAAACGCTAATAATTATTTTCAACCGGTCATTGACTGTACATCTACAATACAAAAACGCACCTCTCTTATAACAAGCAGTGTGTAATTGGCTGTTTCTACTTAATACTAATGATAATTCAAACGGAAAAAGAAACAGAAAGGAAGAAGGATATACTATGTTAAATTAAGCGAAAAAATAGCTCAGAGGTCCATCAAAGTAGTCAGAGGTCTGTCCAATTCTTGTGCCGTCAGCAAAACTGTAGCACGTGCTCTGATAATAGTAACGATAATAAAAATAATAGTATGAAAAATGTAACAATGGTGATAAAAAAAAATAAAACCAAATGTCAGCCGTCAAAAAGAAACTGGCCTCGGAAAAAACACCAGGCTGTCTGAAAATTGCAATGCAGTCATCCATTCTTGTTAAGTGGCGATATCGTCGTTGTTTCAAACGCAGCCTGCCACAGGGAAAGGTGCCCGATTAACCTCGTATTCAGTTACCAGTCTCTGGCTCTCTTTCAGATATATAAATATCAGTCGTCTTAGTCTGCCCAGGTTCCTGTATTACCACGCAGGCTGGCACTTCTCTAGAGAATCGTCATCTAAAAATCGCTTTTCTGTATATTTTGATTTCGTCTTTGTTTAGCGGAACAGGGAATTGGTGTTCAACTTTGCTGTGCTTGTATGGGATCCATCCATTGCGATAGGCTAGGGGCTGAAGGCCGAGGAAGGATTTTGACCGAGAGAAACGTAGCGACACATCACCCATAAAACAAGTCGCCATTGCGTCTGTGCTCTTAGCCACAAGCAATAATTCGCTCTTTGGCAGCTGATAAACTTTATCCTGTTCTGCAATGTCAATTTGAGCAACTACTTCATGTAATAACAGTACTGACGCAGAGAAGTTTCCCAGTCTGTCAAAATAAAACAGGCCTGCCTGCGTCTCTTCAAAATACTGCTTCGTATTACGCGAGTTATCTTCAAGCATTCTTCGTAGATTTTGCAGAGATATGGAACGAATGTCAGCCTCCTTGAGACGCCATGCCCTCAAGTCGCTCTGGTTTACGAGTTTGCACGTCTTTTTTGCGCTTTCATATACAACATACGTAACGGCGAAATCCGTCACCCCAAGCCTTCTCGAAATGATTGACGATTTTAGCGGATGCTTCGTCACGAGTTCCCTAGCCTTGTTCACCCACTTGTGCGATTTTATCAAAGGCAATACAAAATTACTAGCATCTGACCATGGTAAGGTCTCCTCTGCGACCAAAGTTCCTTGGATTTTCTCAATAGGTTTATCCGCCATTTCTCTCAGCACCTTCAAGTTCTTCCAGTTTTTGACAGCAAGCGTCACGCTCCACCGTGGAAAAAACGAAAACCCTTCTTGGTTATCAACTTGCAAGCATTTCAAGTATGTTTGGCTAGCGGCGAAGTTATTATTAAACTCATCATGGTTAACATAGAATGGGTCCGAAAAGAGCATTTCTGTGCAAAGTATTTGTTACCACAGAGAAAACAGAGGGGTCAGTTTCTTCCATTCACTGCTTGCATTGTTTAACAATAATCCTTGACTCCATTTGTAAGGTACCAGATTTAGTCAAAATAGGCGGAAAGAAATCCGTTCAAACCAACCTACGTAATGCTCTACCAAATATTGGACACCATTCTTGGCCGTAAGAGTTTACTTCTAGCTGTTTAGGGGTTTGTCTGCACAACTGTATATGTACTGAGGATAAATGTCCAATTGCATTCAAAGTATAAACATCATCCTGTGTAAATTCCTTAGAATGGTGGCAACAAATATGGCGTGGCCTAGGTGTGGTTGCTTTTGTTGAGTATACACCATTGCATGTGGTGCAACAAGGAAAACTTGATGAGCCTGGAGGAAACAGCTGATCTACTTGAAGGAGAATCGTCAACATCGTCATCATCATCATCATCATCATTGTAATCATCACCATCACCATCATCACCACCATCATCATCATTGTAATCATCATCATCATCATCATCCTTATCATCACCATCGTCATCATCATCATCATTACCATTATCATCATCATCATCATCATCATCATCATTATCATCATCATTGTCATCACCACCACCACCACCATCATCATCATCATCACCTTCAATGATAATAATGGCTATCACTGTGATTTTCATATCAGCATTGAACACCCATGCTAGCACAGTCATCAATATCAATCACATAATCTCAGCCCCTTTTCAGATAACACGCAAGCACCAGATAAAAAGCTTTTCTAAATTAGCAACTATATTCGTACAGCATCTACGCCCTTGAAATAATAGAAATGGTTGGTCTTTGACTCGGAAGCAACACAGTGCTCTGAGCTAAGCACCCTCAAAGATCGATATTTTTGTTGACAATGACTCATCGAAGGAGTAAATCTGCTGTAAAGCAAACAGGCGGAAAGTGGAGGACGCAAAGGAAAACATAGCGAGCACTTGAAGCAGACAGCACGTTAAAACGCTGATGAAAACAAAGACAGGAATTACGAATTTAATCTGTGTTAAATTCCACTGGAAAAGCTTTCGTTTGTAGCGAATTTAGTTCATACTTTGCGCACAAACGGACGGACAAAACTCTTCTAACGCGGCACCTTTGGGCCAGGGAGGCAATGTCTAATGCCTGCCGTCAAGTATCGTAATCCACCTCTTGTTTATGCTCTTCCACTAAGTTGCTGAAAAAGCCATTCACTGACCGCTATTTACAAGAATACGAACAAAGAATTTCCAAATATTTATGACGTCATTACCTATCCTGGATACAGCGGGATTGCAAAGACGAACGATACTAGGCAGGAACGTAGAGAAATTCTTGTAAATATTGCTTTGTTTTTGAACGATTAAGATAGCGCTGTGTGTGTGAAGCAGTAGGACGCGGCGACTCAGCTGAAGAGAATCACTGGTTACGGCACCACAACGGAAAAATGATAGGTAACAGGCCCCAGGCTTGAATTAAGACGAAAGCGCGGCTATGCCTCACTGTACTAGAAGTAAAAGACGGATCAATAGATGAAAAATAAAGTAGCAAATCGCTTGATATGAGTTGATTGCAGTGATTGCAAACAGCGATTTAGTATTCATAGGAAATTCTTCAATTATGAAAATCACTTGATTGAATTGATTTGATTGATTCATTAGATTGATTGAAAAGGGGGAATTTGACTTACATATGGAGTGCTTCAATTATGAAAATCACTTGATTGAATTGATTTGATTGATTCATTAGATTGATTGAAAAGGGGGAATTTGACTTACATATGGAGTGCTTCAATTATGAAAATCACTTGATTGAATTGATTTGATCGGCTAAAGTAGCAATTTATAGACATTTGAGGTAGTTTCTGGTTGTCAACAGAAAGTGGAAAGGTCTTATAAACACGATGCACAAAGAAACGTACGACAGCATATTCACCGCAGTTGAAGAATGCTCAATCCTAATCTGACAGAATTTTCTCGTAACATAGCATACTATGATTATCATTATCATTATTTTTATAATTATCATTTTTAAGATGAAGGGAGAAGCTCGGTTGGACAGACGAGATGCCCTGTAGCAGTAAAACGGCCGAATGCGAGGACAAAACAGAAGCGAAGGACAAAATATATCGTAGACGTCAAATTGAATATACATATCGCAAAGCACTTTCTCTTTAGGTAATTGGCTGGATACAAAGAGTCCTCACAGCTCATAAAAATGACAAATGGTCCAGCACTCATTGATTTAAGCCGATGACCAATAATAACAACAATAAATCGTTGTTTGAAGCTCCCTAGTAAACAGAGACAATTTGCTTACTCAGCCTAACCATTTCCGTTTCAATAGTTAATTGTGAACTGTTCTCAAGTAGATCCTCATACAATTGAAAGTAAAGCACATACTTTAAGATGAATGGATGTTTGTAAAAGGAGAACAAAAACTCTACACGGCAACAGATGGAAATTAAAAATCTGATTACATGTTTCGGCAAGATAAACACAGCAGGGCGTGGGATGGGTGTGGTAGCTTATTTGCACTTGGGCAAACTGCAGCTATCATGCTGCTAGATACCGCAACATAATGCGTCCTTACGTGGCAGATAGGCAGCTGCGCAAATGCAATGCAACTCAGCATCTAAACTACATATACCTCCATTCATTAGAATGAATACCGTAGTGAAGTATTGGCAAGCCAGGAAACCTTGAGTCATTTTTCCAGCTGACATCAAATCAAAAATCATGTGAGCAAAACTACTGAGCGATTTTTTGGCAGTGAAAATGTTCAAATGAAGTGGACTGATTGAGTGGGTTGGGGCCCGTGGTCAGTGCAGGCTCGAGCGAACGTAACCCCGAGTCTAGAAGATTTTCACGCTTCGTTCTCTCAACTGAGAACATTCCATCCAAGCCTTTAACGACACAAAGAAATTCCTTAGTAAGGCCAATTTTTTTTAGTGAGTTATGTTGGGGAAAGGCCACAGTGGCAAGGAGCTGCCTCAACAAAGGAAGAAAGATGAAAAGGCTAAGAGGAGAGAGACGTCAACTCAAGTTTATTGATCTTGGATTTGAAAGATGGCAAATTGTAAGATTCAGGAAAGCAAGAGGAAGCCAATGCCGTAAACTGAGTTCGGTTAAAATATCCCATGTTGTTCGGACTTGACGTTGCTGTACAATAGTTAACTTTAATTTATTTCATAGAAATTGTAGCGCGTTCGCCGAAGCTTCAAACACAGTATTGAGCAGGGTCTCGAGTGCGATAAAAAACGATAAATTTACTTGACAGAGTCTATTTTCACTTTAATTCTTTTACTTGCTTTTTCTTCTTCAGAGTCTGCATCTTCTGAAAGAGATTCAGAAGTCCTCCTTTCTCGTTTCTTTTCAGAGTTCGGGCTTCGTGTTCTACCTTTCTCCTCTTCATCCTCGCCTTCTTCTTCCCTCTTCGCTCTCGATTCTCGTTCGATGATACTCTGTACAGATTTGGGGATGTGTGCACGCTGAAACAAGCAGAAAAGGATTATTCATGTTACCTACTAAGGATTTACGGACAGAACATGGCGATAGGATACACCTGGGGTTCTCTTGGAATACTTCCCGATAAATTCAACACATGAAGAGTAGATAGGACGTAGAAGGCCGGGATCCAAGTCGCACTATATAAAGGATGCTTCTATACAGATAAAACGTAGGCTGAGGTCGAAAATCACTAGGACATTAGGACATCACGTTATTGCTCATTTTAAGCACTAAAAAGCCATTGAAAAGCATTCTCTTGAAATAATTTCACAGGCAAGCTTGCTGATAATTCCATTTTCAAATTTCCCCTTGACTGGTCAGGGTAATGACAATGGTTAGTTGACGAATTTACTGATGCAAATCGGAGTTTTTATCATAACTTCTTTCTTGGAAAGTTTTTAAGGATAAGGATTCATTTCTATCAATCAATTTATGTTCAAAATAATTCGAAACTGCTGCGTTACTCGCTATGCCGGGATGGCCTAATCGAGTTGAAGACAGTAAACGAGTGTTTATGGGATAGATATGTCTGATAATGGTTGAACCTTCGCATGGATGATTGACTACTATTACGATATCTACAAGCAACCGTTGGCTTCGAAAACCCAGAAAACAAATGCATGAAATTGAGACAAAAAACTGAACACCTTTTTTTGACACTTGCTGGAGCATTTGATGCCAAAGGGGAAGATTACAAGTTTAGACTAATGGGACTACCGAAATAAAAATTGCTGTGAGTTTGAATATCATTTTTACGCGTCATTAGAAATGCTTCAAATATTGCTGACATTAATCTCTTATTTCGCTGTGGTTCTCAAACACAAAACAAAGTTAGATCTGATCAATAGGTTCTCGTTATTGATACCCAAGGGCTATAATCATACTTTGCTGAAACCTGTACTATCATTCGATATTGCAACCGTCGTCCTAGAGAAACAGGGTGTCTAAATGACGAAACGCGATGACTTCTTTAGTATTCAATAGCTAGAAATCTCCTGGAGATGTGAGCAGTCATAGCGATGAAATTTCAGTAGTCCAGAAAAGCGTTGAATTAAGTGAAAGCATTGAGTGAAAAGCATCCAATTCAATTAAAAAAGAAGACATTTCAGCTTTTCTTCGAACTGGGTCGAGTCCTTCGTTCCCAATTGAATTGAATCAGCACTCGTTCTGCTAAGTACTCCTCCTGATAAATCTTGCAATTTGCTCGGCAGCACGTGCACGTCACTTGCGGAGTTTCATTCTTTTAGACATGATGTCATAACCAAACATCCAAATGCAGGGGATAATATTTCCGCGATGGTGAAATTTTCGGGTGTGAACGGAAAAGTGGTGAGATATGTTGACGATCAGCGCCTTTCTTAGCAAACCATAAGCACTCAGTTGCAATCAATAGCTATTCTTGGTTGAAACAAAGCTGTAGTGTTATGATCAAGCTGGAGATATAATAACAACCACGACAGGTGGGACTTCATTACTGAATCACGCCTGAAACGTCAAGCCACTCTGACACTATTACAGTGACATTTACGGCAGGGGTGGAAAATTATTGATTCATTGGGGCCGCACGGGAAACGGAAAATATTGTCGACGGCCGAGCCAATAGGCTGAGCTCAATGCTACACCATAATAGTTGTATTTCAATACAACATCGATGAATAACATTGCTTTGGTAACACTTTGCAGGCCCATTTTTGTTAAATATCCTGCATTCGGTATCTACCTATCTTTTTGTTAATATGAGCGGACATTTCTGAGGGCGAATATTCTTGGAAAAACGATCAAATGGTGCGCATGCATCGCTTATTCAAAAAACGGCGTCGCTTATTCGATTTCGAGCCTACTAAAAACTAGAAACAGGGCTCTGAGTTTTTTTCTAGGGAAGTGGAACTGAAGATGGTATCCCGTGGCCTTCCTCACTTTAATTGCGACACATGCAGTATTGGAACTAACAACCCCTATATTATGAGTCCGCAAGCACCATCACATCGTGTCATTATCATATTTGCGTTATCATGCATGCGAATAAAAAAAACAGAAGTAGCAATGTAACTTTGGTCCATGCATGAGATGAAATAATGGCATGTTAATTTTGTGATTTCCCAACTCAACTTTCACGGGCTGGTTAGAGTCATCCAAAGGGCCCATAGGCCGTGCCAGAGTCTCTAGCCCATAGGCCGTGCAAAGCCCCGGCTGAATCCCGGGGGCCGTGCAACGCCCAGGTCTGATCTAGAAGAATCAACACGAAAACCACGTCCAATGTTTTGCCACCCGCTATTCAACGCACAGTCAAGTCGTAGAAGAAAAATTAGCTTATGCCCTTCAAAATGATAACATTTTAATACGTCCTGTACATTCATAAATTAGTCGCCGGATTGGCTCGCATTTGCGTCAATCGAGAAAGCGATAAGTAGCCCCGAAGCTATCCTTTCAGAACATAACAGAAAACAGCTCCGTTTGCATTAATCCAGTCCAATTTTTTTCTAAAAAGACTCTTAAAAAGCTCTCGATATTTCGTAGAACCTGTTAACTCACAGAATTGTCTAGACCTGTCACAAATCCAGGAAGATAATTTAAATCCACACCAGCCTCGTTTTGACACAAAATCGATCTGTTTGGAAAATATTTGCTCCTACTCCGTGCTACGAATGTTTATCGAAGGAAAGCAGCGATCTTTATTAAAAAGATCAAACCCTAGTTTCCTTCTATATGTACACAATTCAAAATATTGACTGGTTTGAAAAAATTGAAACTTGGTGCAACAGAACGTCAGCGATTCCGCAAAAAAGAGAAGATATCGCAATGGAAACCGTGTTCATGAAACTGTATAACACATTCCATTCCGCGCATAGCAGAAACCCTTGACAGGACCCCGAGATTTTAATGGGAAGTTGATTTTATGAGGTGGCCTCGCGTTGACTTCCTGAACCAATAGTGTGGTGATTTTGATCAGCGTATGGTTTGAACCCAGAAGCTCTGCATTATAACATCGTACAGTTAAACCACTACACTACGGCACCACTAATTTCAATGACAGTAAATGCGAAATATTCGATTGAACTAATACGTACCTGGTGTGGCGTAAAGCTCTGAACGTGGGTGACAAGTTGATCCCTCAACTCAGGACTTATCTAAAAATCCGAAACATTCAGTTAAACAACATTTGTGCAACATATAATGATCGATTCTACAGCAGAGATATGACAGTGGAAATATACCTAACACAATCGATTTTTGAGCTCTGAAGAACTGTGAATAAGATATTTGGAATTAGTGGTCAGCAGCCTAATGGACAATGCTTTTTGGAAGAATATGGTCTCGTCTATTTTGGAGAAGAAGAATGTCATCTTGTCTATTATATCAAAGGAGCATTTGAGACGCGTTGTGCTAAACCTTAAAGCCCGGGGAATGGGGGCAGCGCGCCGATGCCTAGATTTGCCAAAACGCAACGAAAGGTCTACTCTACGTCGTCCTTTCGAAGTAAAAAATGGCATTCAGACATTTCTGACCCCTGAGTTACAATCTGAATAGGTTGCTGTACACGAGAGAGCCATACAAAGTTCAATAGTTGCTGACAAACACTGAAAAAACGCCTCTCCAGTACATAAGGTGTACAAAGGATTACAGCCTAGGACTAGGGCTACAGCCAGTGGATTAGAAACTGTAAGTTTCCTAGGGCAAAACTTGCCATTGCATACTAAGAAGTTCCAATCTTTAAAACATTTTAAAGATGATATTAAGGTAGGGATTTCATATGCAGCTGTATATTATAATGTAAGAGTTTCATTGTACGCTCAGGTTTTATTCACACGGATTTCTGTTCTTCGTTATTCAGTAGTGTTTGTTGATGCTATTTCATCAACATGGTTGACATCAATTATCCTCAAGCTATTAGGCACGCCGATCTTAAATAAAGACATTTTTGTCATCATTATTATAAGGATAGCTCAGTAGTAAGGGATTCGCTCATTCATCCATTGGTCAATGGTTCGAGACCAAGCCTAACATCCAGTCACAGAGAGGAGTCACGAGCTCGCTGTAATTCCAGGCGTATGAATCACGAGGTGTGGTTACATTGAGAAGGAGGAACAGGATACTGCTTCATAAGCATGATTTCTCGGATCCCTTGAGTCTATCTTCAGCCGCTACGTAGAAAGCACGAGAGCTCATGTCGTTTCCCTAGCCGTGGATTTAGCAAAGGAACTGCAGTGCCTCACTTGGGAGAGTAAACATTGGCAGCTATACAGGAGTAGGAGGAGCATTGCGTGTTAACTTGTCTATACAGAAGCGTAGGCATTACTGTTAATCTAATTGGATTAAGTTAGTACGACAGTAAATTATAACCATATTACTAAATGTATAGAACACATCTTTATTTAGAATGATCGAATCAGGGTGTTTCGAGCCTGAGTATCTATCTCTAGCTGGATTAACGAGTTTCCGGACAAAATCTTCGATGGATTACAGCAAGCCAACGGATATTAACTAGGGGCAAATCTTGGACGCAATGGATGGATGGTTCATCCGAAAATTCGCTGATAATTTCCCACATATTTTGTCGAATTAAATGTGCGAGACGGAGCACAGCGAAGGAAGCCAAATCTCCCTCGAGGAATAAGTCACTTTCCGCTGTGGATGCGTAGGCCGTGGGGAATAGTAATGAGTTGAAGCGAGTCTCCACGGGAAAGTATAGGATGGGGAGATTACATTGTCCTTAGAAAACGTTCATGGGCATTCTTCAGTGACATGTGGTACTTCATTTTCTTATAATATTTCCGTCTTAACATCAAAGGATTACAATAAGAAGCTTCCTACTCAAAGGCAAAAGCTGTCATGTCAAGATATTATATTACAATTGAGGTTACGTATTCGATACCATTGGTTACGTAACGGATACAGGGAGATCGAACACATTTGAAATAGCAAGTACGCTTTTGATCATTAGACAAAACATAAGACTAACACTAGTTGAGATCAAAATGCATCTTCATCTTTCATTTGATTATGGCGATTAGCGACGATTGAAAAAGGCATCATGATCACAATGACCTTAGCTTGAACCCACGGTGTAAAAAAGGATGGCTATCGATTATGATAGCAGAGATTGGTTGCAATAATGAAACTGATTACATTTGCCATAACTGTTGATGGTGGTGATTGCTGATGATTATGTGGATAACGGTCTTTACAAACGATGATTGATGAAGGTGATGCTGTTGATGATGATGATTGGAAATGGTGATCGGTCATTATGTGGAGGTTGTCTTGATAACGGTCCTTGATAGATGATGATTGATGAAGGTGATGCTGTTGATGATGATGATTGGAAATTGTGATTGGTCATTATGTGGAGGTTGTCTTGATAACGGTCCTTGATAGACGATAATTGATGAAGGTGATGCTGTTGATGATGATGATTGGAAATTGTGATTGGTCATTATGTGGAGGTTGTCTTGATAACGGTCCTTGATAGACGATGATTGATGAAGGTGATGCTGTTGATGATGATGATTGGAAATTGTGATTGGTCAGTATGTGGAGGTTGTCTTGATAACGGTCCTTGATAGATGATGATTGATGAAGGTGATGCTGTTGATGATGATGATTGGAAATGGTGATTGGTCATTATGTGGAGGTTGTCTTGATAACGGTCCTTGATAGACGATGATTGATGAAGGTGATGCTGTTGATGATGATGATTGGAAATGGGGATCGGTCATTATGTGGAGGTTGTCTTGATAACGGTCCTTGATAGATGATGATTGATGAAGGTGATGCTGTTGATGATGATGATTGGAAATGGTGATTGGTCATTATGTGGAGGTTGTCTTGATAACGGTCCTTGATAGACGATGATTGATGAAGGTGATGCTGTTGATGATGATGATTGGAAATGGGGATCGGTCATTATGTGGAGGTTGTCTTGATAACGGTCCTTGATAGATGATGATTGATGAAGGTGATGCTATCAATGACGACGATGTTGATGATGATGATTGGAAATTGTGATTGGTCATCATGTGGAGGTTGTCTTGATAACGGTCCTTGATAGACGATGATTGATGAAGGTGATGCTATCAATGACGACGATGATGATGATGATGATTGGAAATAGTGATTGGTCATTGTATGGAAGTTGTTTTGATAACGGTCTTTAACATACACTGATTTATGAAGGTGATGCTGTCAATGATGATAATGATGATAGGCGATTATGTTGAAGTAGTTTTTTTTTTAATTGGTGATAGCAACATTTTTGATAGAGGATCGTCAGTGAGAGCGACTCTGCTAACGGCAATGATTGTTGGCGATGATTGAAGATGATACGTCAAATCGACTGATGACCTTCCTTGTACTTAAGGCACGTTCTTATGATACATAGAACCCATGTACTAACCTCGAATACACTTTCTAACTGCCTTGGAGGTAACTGTAGCAAAATCGGGAATGACTGCGGTTTGGTCATCTGAAAGACATGGCAACAAATCCTGAGCTGACTGTGCAATTGATATAGGACAGAAATAGGTGACGAGTATAAATAAATAATGTAAAATGTACAGTGACTATACGAATATTCATTTTTCTTAGTGGGTTATGTTGGGGAAAGGCCATGGTGGCCTTTACAATGCCTCAATAAAGGAAGGAAGAAGAAAGCGAAAGGCTAAGAGGAGAGAGATATCAGTTCAAGTTTAATGATCTTGGATTTGAAAGATGGCAAGTTGTAAGATTGAGGGAAGCAAGAGGAAGGCAAGACGTTCCATAAGTTGCATGTTCTAGGGATGAATGATGATTTCTGGGATAGATTTCGTGTATTAGGCAGGGTGCGCACTGTAACATGTTGCTGTTATCAATGTGTGTCAATCATGATGGCAAAAGAAACGAAGGAGAGCTACCTGGCAGCATTTGACAAATCCTTGCCAAACTTTTTGCTGCTTCCACACCTAAATAAAACAGGCGATATTGTTATGTCAACATATATTACTACAATATTAGCATACAGATAAGGGCGTGACATGTCGCATTTAGGACCGCATCGTTGAGTGAAAAAGCTACGAACAATACCAAATGGATTTAGTAGCTTACGAATAATCTAAACTAATTGCTCCCTTTTCTAGGCTCGTCAATGTTTTATGTCCAATTCTTCGTCCTGCACTAGTGGGATCCAGAAACATCTCGCCCTAACTCAAAGGTACTAGTGAAATCCTTTAATTAGTAGTATCAAAATTTTACAAAGCCCGGAGCATATTTTCAGGCTTATAGGAAATCTATGAACTTTGGGCAGAACTTTTTCATCAGTTTTTAAGCTGAGAATCGAAGTGATATAATACAAACGTTCTGGTTTTGACATGGCCTTGTCAAGAAGTTCACCTTTTTACCCGTCCTTTTATATGTCTCAGACATGTATGGGCGGCCTTTGTCATGTATAGCTAAATTCCAAGCACGGTCTGTTTGCTAAATGGAAATTTTGACTATGATATCTAAAGTTTCGTACCTGTTTATTAATCAGCTTTGCTAAGATGTTCATGACGAAGCCGACAAGTTTTGGACACAGACCAAGTGATAAGATAACCTGTTGAGTACGAAACAAAGAATGTATCTACAAAATATGAAGAGCACAAGCACATGATGATAATTTGAGATTATTTCAAACAGCGGCATTAAATTCTTCATGCAAACGTCACTTTTTTCGCCTCATTTAAATCATCTGCCATGTGAAAATCTCGTGTGAGAATTCATGTGTGCTGACGATTTAATCCCTTCTGTAGGAGCGTTTTCTATCCTTACACATTACTGACAATTTCGTAATGGCAGTTAATCGAAAAGAGCACTATCACAAATCCATGTCCTAAGGATGACTGCTTGCCCCTTTTGGCCCCTCAAGAGAAGGGCAAAAGGGGACCCCCACACGAGGGTATTTATATGCATTAGCTGCTAACCCCCTGCTCTGAACATTGGTCGTGGTCCTTGAAATCCAATCAAACTATTGATAGAATCAATCGAAGAACAATTAAAATTTCCCGGAAAGGACTCAAGCCTGAGGGTAAAGTGTAGTACAGATTAAAAAATGACGCAAGGAAATTAAACAAAGTTGATGTTACAGGGTGAGGCAATGAGGCCGAAGCCACGGCTGATCTCATTCATCAAAGTTGCAGCAGTCGTTTACTCGGTAGATGAATACACGATTAAGTGTTGCAAGCTTCAATCGATTATTCTTGATGCTTAGTAAAGGAAGGTTAGAACGACAGTCCTACTCAAGGGAGTGAAACCTCTTGAAATACAATAGTCTTAATTCGGTTCCAGCCGTTTCCCTCAAGACTCAACAACATAGTTTTCTGCGCCATACAATTGGCTTCGCAATGGAATCCTATGATCCCTACAATTCGTGCTGCTAGATGTATCTTCTAAATCATTTCTGATTTTGCAAGATCAAACGTTTCTGACGAATCTCCTGAAATAATTGATCATTAATTGATCCATGCGATTAATTGAGAGTGTATTTCTCAAAGTAACTAACTATCCTGAGATTTCCGCGGTTCATGATTCCGAGCGAATTTCGTACGGCAGATCATCAACCTGGAATTCCGCGATTGTGAAAGCACTTCTTCTTAAAGCCTACGCAGCAAAGTACTCCCGTCCAGTTCTGTCATGGATTTTTCCTCGACTGCGATCACATCTCAAGGCACCTACAATTCTTGGCTCATAAAAAACACCTAGGAGCACTGAGAAGTCGGACTTGATGATGAGCGTACTTGCAATTTCCATCAATTTTATTGCACCTTTGAATTAGGACCGTTCGTTTATAGGCTAGACAGAACGTAGGGTGAATGGGGTTGTTTTATCGTAACACATCCTATCGGTATCAAATGATCTACGCGACTTGGATTACGCAAAGCTGATAATGGGGAATATGGTTTGTATTCGTGGGTACTCAATTCTAAGCTTCATCTCAAATTACCTAAATTGACTGTTAACATAGTGAAAAATCCCATCTTAACCATTAGGTGATACCTGCCTTACGATCAAGTTTCCAGAGTTCGTAAGAGAGTCGAATTTTTCCAAAGACCCTGCCTGATTAAAAATGGGAATTTCGAAATGTTTATTACTTTGCTTTCGTTTAGGCAAATGAATCGATCGGTCGTTAAACAAACAAACAAAGCACCGTGTCACTGCTCAACGTGCTTTGAATTTGTAAACAGGGGTACGAGCAAATTACCGGAGGTTTCGACGCTTCTTAATGCGAGCATCAGTGAATTCTTAAACAGCGGATCGATTTACAATAATGGAAATTGGATCTTGAAATCAAGCTTCGACATACCGTTCGCATGAATAGGGTTGGCAAAGGTGACTGATCCATAAGCTGTTGCAGAACAACCGCTAACACTTCCTGAGTGTAGATTTTCTTCTCGGCAAAACACAGATTTATAGCTGGGGGAGAAACAGAAAATGGTGACGTAAGAGATACTTCATATTGGTGCGTATGGCTAGCTGTCTTTCTGGAACAACTGCTGTTAGCCCAAGGTAACTAGACCACATCAAGACATGCAAAGTTCGCAATGCTGATAGAAAAACATGGCCAGACGCCATGGAGCTAATGAAAATTGCTGTGGAGTCAAATTTCATAGAATATGTTGATTGGCCTAGGACCAACTCTGCTTTGGGGAATGCGTCATAAGTGCTAATAGAACGACCGCCAGTGTCACAAATACAATTGAAATAAATGCTACCACCATGTACCACCATAAATCCACGTCATTACAACCTCATCTGGCATGGCTGTAACAGAAACTAATGCCCCCACTGCAACTCACACAAATTTCACTATGATATCTCGCCATCAGAGAAATAATGGCAAACGCTAACTTGTACCGCTGCAAATGACAGGAAAACCTCTTGACGCAACACCGCACACGTGAAACCGTTGACGTAACGTTACTCACGAATTCATAACTGTCGATACCGCAACTGTTTTACGGTGGCGTTACGCTGAACTCAGACTCGAAGCCTGGGAGCAAGTGAACCTGGCATCCTAAATCCTAAAACGCTAATGTAAGCATAGTTCAGTTGAATTGAAGATGAAATTGCAAATGGTAGTATGAAAATGGGTTTGTTGGAAGACGAGACATGTATGCATCTGCGTGAGTGTAGCCATTTGATTGGTCAAAATCAGAAAAAGCAATCCTACTTACGGAGAATTAGAAAAAACAGCTTAGTAAAGAAAATGGCAATTCCATTAAATCAATTTAAAAACTAAATATTAAAAAAGAGATATCTCATGCTGCTAAATTATTCCATGTTGATGGGCAAACCGTCCGAGAGGCGTAATTCATCTGAAACAGAGATCCTACTGCTACATCATCGTCAACCCAATCCATCTTCATCAACCTTGCGCCTCGTTCTTACGAGCCCTGCTCATTACCACGGCGCTTTGAGAATTGCTTATTAAATTCATCGCTGGAAATTTAATCAACTTCCTAGAAATCTCTGCAAACAGAGCTCAGGGAAATGTTACTATAATTGTCTTGGATACATTTCCTACTCGGAAGATTAAATGTTTAATTTCAGCAAAGAGCTTGAAGTCTACAAAGTTGCATGCCAAGTGTACATCTCCAGGACGTAGAGGTGGTGGGTTCGAATCCAGGATGGTCGACAACAAAAATACCATCGATGTGGAAGGCAACGGGAAACCACCTCAAAAATTTCTACTCCCTAGAAAACATAGAAACGTAAATACTGGATCGGGAATGCGGTACAATTTTCTATGGCTTACTTCGATTCTGGGATACATAAATGTTGCGATATGAAAATATCATATCGTTCAATGAAAGAGACCTACTTTTGAAATCGTTGGTAGTGAGAAAGGACTACAATCAATCTGAACAAGTAGAGCATCAGAAAAATTACGTATATTTTAATTTGACACTCATAACAATGGTACGGGAGCGAGGATGCAGTGCAGTGTGATTCAGCGTGCGGACTCAAGACACATGGGTTGTGAGTTCGAAACCTGAACGGCTGACATTGAAACAGTAAAGAACACCATCGATGAGGAAGGCAACGGGAAACCACCTCATAAATTCCACTTCCCTAGAAAAACTCATAGCTTTGTCTCTGGTTTCTGCTAAGCTCGGAATGGAGTATGCTGGCCAGGTTATTAACAGCATGGGAAGTTCCACGGTGCGGACGTCTTGAATTCAGCGAGAAAACAAGCTCATACTTTGCCAATATTACAAACAAATAATGTTCGAAATGTAGCCTAGTCTTGACAAGTCTAATTAAGTTGAGCATTGTAGCACCGTTAAAGATCAATTTGTCTCCTAGCAGAGCAATTTCTCGGAACAGGCCTATTAAGGTGGATGCAATACGCAATTAGTTAACATGAATACCACCATTGTTCATTCAAGGAGAGAAGACACCAGTAGGAAGACGTGTATGGCTGCAAGGCAAATGCAGGAGGGGGTGGGCAGTACCGAGAGAAAATAGGGCCTGTTTTGAGGGGCATCCCAATTATGCACGGGTGTAGGGGGGGGGGGGGGGGAGAGAAAATAAGGAAATCTGTCTTGACATACTTGCAAAATGGTCAAAAGTTCCTTCCCTCACCATTTTTGGTGAACGGGGCGGTGACCATCTCCGTTTCATTAGACTTTGGGCAAACAGCTGTGCAGGCAAAGTGAATGCTACAGTTGTGGATTGGCCATCTGGTAGCACTGTGTGTTTCACTCCCGTGCTCAAGCGAGCCTTCAACCGTTGGAGCATGGAAGCAAATTGCAATATGGTAGGAAATGACATCAAATACATAGGTTATCGATTACTAAGCTATCCAGAGAGTTCAACGTAATGGTGATGGCAAATTTTTACCGTGCTGAAGTTTCCACGTTCGAAGCACGGCCGTTTCTTGTTGCACGCTCACTCGGTACTAAATGGTTACCTGGGGGGGGGGGGGGGGGGGGGGGTCACGTTAGGGGCTAAGTGCTGCGAGGGAAAGAACTGGCTACCCTACCTCACAATCCTATTTCTCGAAATGGTACCTCTGCAACAAAGTGCCCCCCTAACGCTGGCTTCGAGTAGAGGACTCAACTTTATCTGCACAGTATAATTCATATATCGGATATGAACTACATAAATTAGCTAATGATTAAAGCACTAGCCTAATTTTCTGGGATTTTTGTAGCCCTTTCACCTCGTAATGAGTGCGTGTTTTCTAGTTCACCGTAGACCCTAAAACTAACGTGTTCGTTCGAAGTTCCCCAAACCCAAACAGATGAAGGCAGCTGATTTGTGCTCACAGAAGGGAATGCGATGCTAAACCATCTATTGCCACACGTCACCGCTCTACGTTGCACGAAATGTGCCAAACGCAAGTCGATAAATGCAAGTTATGAGTTACATCAACAATATGGAAACACGATGACCAGGGAATGGAGCTCCTCTATGAATGGGATCAGAATGCATTCCGGTTGGGATGAAAGATACCTCCAATTTGGTTACGACTCAGTCTAGTGTTGCAATCTAAATACGGAATTAGACTAGCGGCCTTCAAGATGCTTACTTGCCTTCTGGTGCTGGATTTCTGTGGGTTTGAATCGAGATCAAGAAATGAACGTCTGGGACTAGGATCACACGAGTGCAGAGCAATGCAGCAAGTCGTCATCAAACAAAGTAAACTTATGTCCCACACTAGGTTCGAGCGTCAGGAAAAAACTTTTTCAAAGAGGCACCATCCTGAGCCACGGCATTATGAGGAACGGTTGCCAAATCATTCCCTCACCACACCCCCCCCCCCCAATTTACGGTAGAAACCCATCTCCTGTTTTGATGGAACTGAGAAACAAGAATAAGCGTGCCTTGATCCCGGAACCTTCATAACAGTAGACACGAGCTCAAACTATTATACGAATCACCACCTGTCCTACAGCTGGATCGCCGTTAAAGGAAGCCTTCTAAGAAACGGAAAGTAAAGAACAACGCCCCAAAGTCAGAATGAGATGAATTACAAATCGTTTTTGAATTACATTGTTCTGCTTCCGCGGATTTCCATGATATAGAAGTTACCCTGTCAAGAAAGTTTCAAAGAAAAGGGCGCTACTATAAGCACACAAGGAAGTCATCGGCAACCAGTATAGTCTCTATTCAAAGGGGTACAGTACACTGCGTAGGATTTGCCTGTGAATCAGTCAGCTATGTGGTGCACACTTGATTCTTAGCATAGTAAAGCCAGAGACAGGGATGAAAGTTTTCTGTAGGGAAGGGAATTTCTATGAGTGGGTTTTCTGTTGCTGTCCCTACAGACAGTGCTTTTATAGTGAACCATGCATGAATAGAACTCACTACCCTGCGTCATCAGTCCTCAGCCTTAATCACTGTGCTAGGGCAACCCTGTAAGACTAGCAAGCATCAACATCTTTTTAGAGATTAGGGTTTCAAAAAGAAGGGAAGAATTGCATTTTTCACAGGGACAACGGTCAATGTATCACATCTTTTTTCGCAAAGACAGTTACCAGGAACACGACCAGGAATCCCCTATCCATTGCAGTCACAATCATCGTTATGATTGTCATCACCGCCACCATCATAATCATTATCACCACCACCATCATAATCATCAGAGTGATCATCATAATCATAATAATCAGCACCACCACTATCATCGTCATCATCATCATTACTACCACCATCACCACCATTATCATCATCATTACCATTATGATCATTGTCATTGTCATCATTGTCATCATTGTCATCATCATTATCATCATCATTACTACCACCATCACCACCATCATCATTATCATTACCATTATGATCATTGTCATTGTCGTCATTGTCATCATTGTCATCATTGTCATCATTGTCATCATCATTATCATTATCATCATCATCATCGTCATTCGTATAACTTGATTTTGTACTGAAGTCTCATGTGCAAAATCTCACGATCTCTGTCGACACGCCGAAGTCTTTCGCAGACTATGGCAGCAAACGAAGACGAGAGGAATTATTTCTATACATGAATCATTCGATTTCTAATTAATCATCATTAATCATTTTGGCCATGAAGACGAACGGTCAAGGATTGGCCATTACTAATATCCGTCAGATGTTTGCAACGATGGTATTTGTAATTAATTTTCACAGCTTACAGTCACTTATCATTTTTGTGCATCTTCTCAATATTAGCATTCCAATAGTCCGCAAAAGACGTCGACTGCTCGATTACAGAAGACCACAGTCGCTCATGCCAGTGCAGTTTTAACGCCCTCCGTCCCGCAATTTCACAGCAAAGCAAGTAATGACAAGTTGCGAGGATGAACCAGACAATCCGTATCATGAAGCTCTTGTCAATTATCCCGTACACACCATGAAACGTCACCGTCACTGCTCTAAGTTACCTATAAATCAGAGTAGGGCCTACTGATAAACTTTGCATAATGGCGGCTGGAGCACAAGTCTACTGTGCTTTTTGACGTTTCCAGGTGCCCTCTACGGGAATAACCAACAAAAAACGGGTGCGTCGTGCATAGCAAGTGGTAAATTACATCTAGGAAAGCGACTGGCCACCCTAACTCACAACGCCGTGGGTCAGTTGATACCTCAGTAACAATGTGCACTCCGGCGCCTCTTTCGAGTGATGCACCGAACTGTAACTTGTTGAATTCCTGGGATAGAATGAAATGTACCAATATTCAGCTTATTGTTATTTTTTTCATCGAACGATCGAAAATTCCTCCAAGTTCTAACGGCATCGTCACTCGCACCCTTTCCAAGTTTCACTAGATAATCCACAAACTATCCCTTAAATCACCATTCATCCAAAGGACTTGCAATTTACGGGAAGTCTTGTAATTCTTCCTTTCCCGAATCCTACAGCTTGCCCTCTTGCAGATCTAAGATCAATAAACTTGATCTTATCTCCTTCTCCTCTTAGTCATTCGCCTTCTTCTTCCTTCCTTCGTTGCGGCTTTGTATAGGCCGCCACGGCCTTTCCCCAACATAATTCACTAAAAAAGGAGGGCATTGTCTTATGAGAAGACTTGTCCTTTCAATAAGTAATTCTAGTTCTTGTGCCTATCCCGATACAGCCATGCTGATGTCTTCGAGGCAGTTCTTCAACTGTGAGCAATTGTTTGCCTTTCCCTTTGGGCTTTCTTGCTGTAGAAAATTTTAATAAGACACCACCACTAAAGCGTTTCGTTCAAACACGCCTCGTTCAATTGTCCATTTAAGGTCTTCCCCACGACCGCAAAGAGATATTCTCGACATTTGCATTTATTCGCCTAATTCAAAAAAGGGAGTTCATGTCTATTGAGTGTAAATGCACCTATTTGCTAAGAATATGACTCCTTTTCTAATCCACCTCGACTCATTAATACAGTATTGAACTGTTTGGATCATTCGCTCAAATATTTGAGTTTAACAGCCAAGTGTAGTTTTGCCTCGTTAATATTTGTCACGGCATTTCGAACCAAGTTAAAAATAACCTCCCTCTGTATGTAAGGAACAGGGGCGCAGGAAGCATATTGGGGGGGGGGGGGGGCAGGTCAAACGATTCGTGACTGGAAAAACGAAATTGTAGACGCAGCAACCAGTGATGCCAAACCGGGGGAGGGGAAGGGAAGCAGCTACCACAATTGCCCTTTACTTTGGGGGGCTGGGGACAAGAGGTGTCCTGCTAAACTCCATCAATTCTGCAAGGCAGTTGTACATGAGGTGAGATTCTTATTCATAAAATAAATCCAGAGAGAAATTTGAAAGATAGAGAGGAGAGCTATTTAGCGAACCAAGCAAACCATATCTTTATCCACTGTTTTCTTGAATTCACAATCAAATTTCTAATTTCCCCTATATATCTGAAGGTGACACGAGGGACTTGCGACGCACAAAATAGCTGAAACTGTCAAGCAACTCTCAACTGGTGCCTTTATACACTAAAATGTCCCTTAAAAGATGCCCCTCGGAGATGCCTGGAACATAGACAATTTCAATACTCTGATGGTCCACCAGGGCATCGAACGAGAAAGTGGAAACAGGAGAATCCAAGACTTGATATTCAGGAAGAAATTACTCTTGGAATTACTATCATAATTGTTATTATTCATACATTATTTTTTGTCCCTGCAATAAATCAGGCCGTTTGGAAACCAAAAATTGACAATGATCCCCAAATTCATCTGGACTGACAGCGAAAGCTCATCCAAATAATCAATAGAGCAAACAAGTGAAATCTTACACTGGTGAAGTATTGCATCCATTCAACGCACACTTCAAAGGGGTACGTTGCACAACAACTCAGGAGTGGAGAGATTGGGAACATTACTAATACAATAACGGTATTACAAGGTTTCAGGATAGCTTCATGGCAAGATTCTTGCCCATTGATCCCATGGTCAGTGGTTCGAATCCATTCTCAGCTAAGCTTTCACTCAGAGTAAAGAGAAACGCCAGCTCTCTGTAATCCCAGGCGTATGAATCACGAGTTGTGGTCACATCGAGAGGAAGGACCTGGACACTGCTCGATAAGCAAAAAATGCTTTTTAAATGACTAATGTCTACCTTTGACATATAGGTATAAACCTTGACTTTTATTTATATATATATAAATATATGAATAAAAATACATTTAAACGGAAAAAATACGCGATAAGGTCCCATTGCATGAAGTAATCTTTCTCATGGTCTTAAGGATCGTCACTGCCGTGCTACCTGGACTGTGGGTCAAGCTCTCAGTTGTAATAACGGACAACGCTTTATCACTTATGATTACGTCCCGGTTATGAACTGAGAATTAATACCTTGACCTTCCATTTGCATGGAGGAAAAAGCCCACCCACCATTTTCAACTTAAGCTCAACGTCAGTCGAGCGAGCCCTGCAAACAGTGATGTGACAACGGTCACGGCACCCAATTCTAACACTGTCACAAAGAACCATTGCTTTCCCCACTTGAACAGTGCATACAATGGATAAACCACGTACATTCCAGCAAATTGCCCAGTATCGAAAACCACGCTTGATGTCTGTCATATGAGTTTGAATACCAGCACACTAGAGACGTCATGTCTTTGAGAGTCACCTTAACTTCATTGGAATTAACTTCTGAAAAGTGAATTTTCCAACAATGTCCCAGAGATCTGTAATCTCATTACACCATTCCCATTTTCCAATCAGTAACTTTTCATTGCACAGTTCATCTTCTCATGTTGAAATTATTACACATCGGCTATCTATCAATTTTCAAGTGATCCTTCTTACAGAAAATAACGATTAACTGTACGTGGAAAGGTGAACCTTGGCATAGCATATATAGCCCTGCAAATCTATCAAATGCACTTCAAACGAAGACCTTAAATTTTACGGACTGCTAAACCAAGGCGTGATTTGCTACGTTTGGATCAGGCATTTGCTCGAGATTTGGTCAGCACCAAAAGCCTCCCCGATTATTGCAGGTACAGCCTGTGTCCCTCTTCTGATTCGTGCTATGCCTACTTTAAATGATTGAATAATAATAATCAATAATAATATAGCTATCATATACTTTGATGCCAACTTAATAAATAAAGGAATAATGGCAATAATAACAATTATCAAAACAATAATAATAGTAATTGTAAATAAAAATTGGTAAAAAATGGAAAAAAATTGTACAACTTTTGTGCAAAACTACTTCTAAGTGCTCTATTCAACCTTGGACCTGGATTGGTTCCGGTGTTCGGACACTCAAAGGTACTCATGCACGATGAAATATGATAACAATAACAGTAATAACATTATAACCCATGCAACGTCATTGATATACAAATGACTGCAGTGTTAGGAAGAGCAAGGATACCAAGAAAAGTCTTAGAAATGAAAATGAGGAAGAAAGCCCTCCTTTTAGCCCTTTGCCCGTTGGTTATGACTCGCCGAACGGGAGCAATTACGGTAATAAAAACAGCCGGAGCATAAGCTGAAACAGAAATAATAACCATAACAATAATAACAATTGCAGGAAAAGATCTTCAGTGCGTGAAGCAATCATTGCTTTTCGGTGCTATATGTAAGTTTCGCCTAGCAATGCATTCAAAAGACTAATTAATAGTAATCACATCGTCACTAGCGTATCTTTTTGGGCTAGTTCCACCCATTGGCTAAACGACCGTATTGACGGAAATCTGATGCGCTCTGGCTTCTCAGCTGGGCTTAACAAACAAGATGAAACCTTCCAGCTAACCTAGAGATCATGTTTAGAAGAACCAATAGGAACTGTCAACAACTCGTTCGAGCTCGTGGCACTGACTTAAGAAATCTAACAAGACTGATAGCTAACAGTAGAGGCTAAATTTCGATGGTAACACGCGTTATCCTCATGCAGAAGCAAAATTTGGCCTGTTTGTGTGGAATGAGGACTGTTGGAAGATTTGAAGGGGGCGGAGCACGTGGCCGACAGCAACTTACGTTTGGCCATTCCGACAACATCTATCAGATATTTGACTTAGCAAGAAGAAGGTTACGTTTCATATGTCGTTCGCCTTGTTTGAAAAAAGCAAAAACAGTTAAAGAAGTAGGCTGTCAAGGAAATCTTTCCAAAAAACCCAGAAGTTGACAACTTCTTCCCCAGTTCGTTGAGGGAAGTCTGCCTGCAATACCTGACTGCATTCTTAACATTTCATGTTCGCTTCTTGTGCGCACTCAAAAAAGCTTCAAAACAGCGGCAAATAGGTGTTTTAACAGCAAAACGCGATTCAACCCAGTAATAACCCGTTGTCCAAATACTTGGCATACAAACTCCTTACACTATTAAATAAGTAAAAACTGATGAAGCACTCTTGTTTTTGGACCAACGGTGCTAGATTAGCTCACACAGGGTCCCATTGATAAACAATAAATTCGCGTTTAAATTAGCCCTAGACCAAAAGAAAAAACCACCTCACCTTTCATAACGGCTTTCATGTCGCTTTTCGATTCGATTCCGTGCAATGCTATGAGTAGCTCTGACGGTGTTAATGGACTTGCTACTGTTGCCGATTCCGCTAAGAAATGTAACAAATTTTTCATGAAAATTAATAAAAGTCAGAAGCAGATACTTAAAATGAAATGATCATACAACTACTGCTAGAGTGAGAAAAAGCGCACACAGGATAGAAGGGCAACTGCCAACGGAAATCACTGGGAGACGATTCTCATAGTTTTGAACAAAGTAATGGTGCTTTTGATGATGGTTTCCATTTCTCCTGCTCTGTTATGCAGCGAAAGACCCTTGCGGTTCACAACAAGGCTCCAGCAAAAGGAGAAAAAAAAGAAAAAGGGGACGATACGAGAGGGGACGATACGAGACGAGACGAGGGGGATAAGATTGAGTTGGTCGATTCTGGATTTGAAAAACACAAGTAGTAGGACTCTGGGGAGGAGCAGGAAGGTAAAGAGCTCGATGGATTACATGTTCTTGGAAAATGAGGATTTTCTGCGGGATAGGGCTAGTGGCTTAGGTCAGGGCAACTAAACAAGGTCTGTTCCAAAGTTCTCACAAATCAAATTTTATTAACAAAACGAAGCTGGGCTGTCTTGGTTGTATTCAAGTCTAAATTTATTGATAGAGACTAGACAGAAAATCGACAACAATACGAAACTAGCATTTGCGGTAATCCTACGTCACAACAGCTACCAAGAATGAATGAAACGAGGTACAAACCGAAGCTATTCAATTGAAAAGTGCTAAGAGCAATCCGATATTTCAGGAGGACGTGAAATTCGAATGAGTGGGTGAGAATGCAGAGCGTAGAACACTTAAACCAATCACTAAAACGTCAACCACCCAATTTGATGATGAAGAAAAACGATAAGATTCGTTATACAAAATAAAAAGGAAGAATGATTCGAAAAAAGATCAAGAGATATCAAGAATCCAAAGAGATAAATATCATTATGAATTGTCACGCCAGGCCACCGCATATTGTTTCACCCATTCAGCTTGATGATTAGTTTTGCCTGCAAACCATCTCACTTTCCAGCATAAAATTAATGACATATTAACGAAAATCGAGCCGATAGATTTGGCTCCAAAGTCATCGGGAGGAAATTAGACAAAATGCTGGCAGTAGCACCTAAAACGAATGGTTTTTCCATATACTTGACCAAACGTGCTCGCTGGTAATCTGCGGTCAAAAAGACCACGGGCTATCCATCATCTGAAGAGGCTTTTGGGGTAAGTAGGTTTTTCAGGCCTGGATTAGAGGTCTCTCATATACAGATCTTGTAGTTGCGCTTAATAGCTATTTGATGCAACGTCATTTAATTGAACGAAACCGGTCCATTCGCAAAATAATTTCAATCAGGGTGGCGCCAGAGGAGGCGGGGAGGACTACAGTCCATCTGGCGAGGAGCGCTAGACCCCCTTAAATTGGGGGAGATCTTTGAATCAATAATTTCGTCCCCTTGTAGAGAACGCAGCCCCCCTACCGGGAAGATCCTGGCGACACCCCTGATATAAACCCAAGATTTGTCTTCTTCATGGGATTCCTGTCCAAGAATATATTCTAAACACCTGCACTGAATGTTACATTCAACCGATGGAAGTGGTCCAAGACCTCAATGCTCAAACAAAGAATGAGGCAAATCATGCGTATCTATGAGGGACAACTTCGAGCTTGGCCCTACACGGAGCACACGCGTTAAATCGAGATTTGAAAAAATGTTCCGTGTAACTTATCCAAATAAAGACTGGCGTGGTCAATGAGGAAACGTCGATGGGCTCTCCTCATTGACACTCGCAGTGTGCAAATTTTGCACTGTCTTATCCTGACAGGTTTCAGGAGGAACAAGAATTCTGGCTGCTCAGATCAAACAAGGTGCCCTCTGAGACCAAGCTACGATTGAAATAAACTGCCCTGCTTCAAAACGTCGAGAAACCGCGGTAAAAGATTCGTCATGCACTCAAGTACATCGACTCGAATTTCGTTCGACGATCACTGGGTCATTTGATGCTCAGCCTCCATCCTCCCTATGACTGATAGCTCACAAATTTACAAAAACATATATATAAATATATGCGATCAACGATCCATGTTTTTGGAGCATTCTCTTCATCGTTGATTTGGATTTTTTCAATTAACATATTGATAGTATTTTGCTTCTCTTCCTGCCGTTTTGTTAGCATTTGTAAAGTAGGTTTAGTAGTGTAATTAGAAAATCGTATGTAGCTTTTTTAAACGGATAGAATAAACCATATAAATATAAATTAATAAAATGATCCATATAGAAAGAGGCCTGGAGAACGAGGCTGGAGAATGAGGCTGGGGAGAGCGGCTGGGTCGCACCAGCAGGCCGATTGAGAATATTCTTGAAAGGACCAGAAACGTCTGCATAATTAAAAAGATTGTAAATAGGAATTTTCGCAGTGCAATTCCCCATCAAAGCAAGCAAACAATAGGGCATCTCAGTAACGGACAAAAGCGCACTATTTAAGCTATACACTATTTCGTCTTTGTTTGGTCACAAAAAGTATACTTTGTTTACAAGAAAATTTCACAAAAATAGATTGAAAATGGGATGATGGACGGAAACCGAAAAAAGATGTTGGAACTTGTTGGCTAATTCTCAGCAAACCAGTTTCCTGACTGCTAACCAAGGTCAAGTCATGTGATGTCGCTTAGGACATAGATAGCACTTCTTATACGGGGGTCCTGTCCAGAACGAGCGGTCCGTAGTACTGTACACTGACTGACACGGCAACGTTGACTCATAACATGAGTGTGCTGTGCTGCTTTTCAGTCAAGCTAATCTATTCACGTTCGCAGAGGCATAGTATTCCATCAATTGGTCACAGCCAATATTCCACCGGATGAAGGCTACCAAAGTCAAGTTTAGCGTCAGTAAAGAATAAAAATGGGCTGAGTTGCGGTTTCTGTCAGCCTCTCCTAACTTCTTACAATCGCCAATGACCTTTTAAAAGCGAACAATATCCACGAAATAGGCCAGTCGTAAAATGCATCAGCTAGAACAAGCACATTGCCAAAAGAAGAAAAGTCAAGATGAACTCCACGTTCAGAGTGTAGAGAGCACCTTTTTATGAAGGGAAAATCATGCGAAACAGCATTGATAGGTGGGGCGGTTAATTCCATTCCTCGCCAAACTTCCCTCTCCTCCGATTTACAAAAACATTTTTACTGCTAGGACTGACAGAGGGCAAAGAGAAAGCAGAGCAATCATGGTATCGAACCCGAGAAATTTGGTTCATCAGATATATGCTCTAAACACAATGGTAATCGACTCTATTGTCAGAAGAAGACTGATGAGGAATTACTCTCCGACGTGGACACAACGCGAAATTCAAAGCAGAGAAGCTGCTGTTGAAGGTTAGGTGCGGTTAGGTAAGGTTAGCCCGTCGCCAACACCAATGCCATGGCATCTCAAACAGTCAGATTGATGGGGGCTGTACTAATGAACCCACTTTTTGACCGAGCAAAAGATAAAAATTGCTTGGGGAAAGAAAAATCGCTTTTCGCATGACTTTGAAAGAAGAGCATCCAGCTCAGAAATAGCTATGGAAGGAAGATTACGAAATGGATATTTGTATAACCAAGGGCTCCTTGAGCCACTAGACCTGACCGTGAGCGTCAAAGGGATCCAGAAAATCAATTTCAACACAGAAACTCTACCATAAGCAAACATAGATGTAAAACACTTACGTTGAAATGAACCAAGCAGACGGTTGAAAACTTCCTTGACAACATTAGGCGATTGGGTGATGAGCTTGGGCAAAACGCTGATAACTTGCTGTTTATCAAGTCCATTTAAAACGGGGATCAAAAATCGAACATCGGAAACACGTTTCTGGTAGAGTTCCTTCACTCGCTCAACAAGCTCCGGGCTTGGCGGATCTGTAAAAAAAATCGAATTGGAATTAGGAGTCTAAGTGGAACGGTTGCAATCTGCATTGAACAATCGCTAAGAAAACTTGACTGGATCGCTTTGCAAAAAACTGGACGGGGCGCTCCTCAAGTTTAGCATGTAAGGCCATCTTCGTCTCTTTAGCTTGTAGGCCACACGGATTCAAGGACAATAAATGCAAAAGCTGCTTTATCAGTAGAATAGTCTGATCTGATCTCTCTCTCCTCTTAGCTTTTCGCTTTCTTCTTTCTTCCTTTGTTGGAGCTTTGTATAGGCCACCATGGCCTTTCCTCAACACAACCCACTAAAAAAAGTCAGCTTCATACATAATGCATTGCATGAGAAAGTCTACGTTAGGTTTAAGGCTTTCTATGAGCTTTGATAAGAAGATCACATTCCACAAATGACCGCTGTCACACTTCGCACAACTATGGAAGCAAGCTAATTCTGCTGTTTCGGGCACTGTTGGGCTGAAAAATCCAAGAGTAAAGCTGTTGAAGAAAAGAAGAAGAGCCCAGTTGATAACTTTCAATTAGATTTGAACGATCCTGAGTCAATGAACAAAGTTATGGCCCAGATAAAAGAAGCCACAGATGATCATTCAAAGGAACTTTATAGGAAAAGGGAGGAAGAAGAAGCCGAAAAAGAGGAAGAGGAAGAGAGAAAGATGACATAGGCAAAAATATGAACTATAGAATCGCATTCGGTAATTTAGTTTAGGTTTTTATCTACTGTCAATATTGGAGTGCTTGACAGTAGAAAGTGCAATATGGAATTGCAGAATCACTTGCTGCTTTACTGAAACTTGACGATAAAGGAGGCATGGAAAAGATAAACTAAGATTTGAAGGGCTGAGAATGTTGGAATTATGATAAACATGAGAGGACGCATCAAAAAGTTTTGAAAATTGCTCTTTCCATCCGTCAGCTTTTAGTAAATCAGGTAATGAGGATGGAAACCAACCAACAACTTTGTCACGAAGCTCTGATTTGTACTACGCAGCCCCTTGCTTCCAAATAAACAGCATATTTTCATTCCATATGCTCATAAAAATTCGAAGACTTACAGCATATACAGATTTAAAGGACGATACTACGGGGAGCGTGGTAGTACATAAAAACCCTATGACAATTCGCAATAAACATACATCGGTTAATGTTTCAATTGACGTTTTTTCAACTAACATGTATGTAATCATTTATGTCTCAGTGAGAGAAGAGGAGAAACGGGAAAAATTCTCGTGATCTATTAATAATTACTCAAAATGTTTTGTGGCCTTGACATATTCTAGCGTTGCAGTGAGAATGTTTGCACTTGACACGAAAGAAAATTGTTCATTACCATTAAGGTTGATACTCAGAGAGATTCTTCATTCAAAGAAAGCTTTTTTGGCCAGTGGGAAAAAAATATGGCGTTTACACTATTGAGAAGATCACATCCATCCAGATAAGATAAGTACGGTAGACCGGGAAATAGTGTTCGGTGCCGCGTCCAAAACACTACTATTTGACGAAGGCAAAGGGTTCAATGTGTCCTTGAAGCTGTATCTTAATATGTGGAAATTTTGCTTTTCTGAGTCAAGTGCGTAGCTGAGCTAAGGAGGATAATCCCTGCAGGTCGTAGATGTGGCTTTGGGGATGGGCGGAAGAGAGGTTGAATTTTTTGCAAATGTTTACAGAGCTGGATTGTGTCCAATTTCAAGGTTGAGCCTTTCTCATTCAGTAAGCAGTGTGGATAAAGACTTGATTAAAAACCTCTTGCTATTGCATAAACCTGTCGTTCTATAGTGTGTCTGCGAAGGTTGTAATTATATACTTGGATAGAAGGAGTCAATTGTAGTGTGTAATCTGGAGTCAGGCTGTCAACTATTCTATAAATGAGAATACAATGTCTACTCCATCCTCTGAGATACTGTGGTTCCCAAACAAGCTCAGCACACAGTGCAGCAGAGTTCAGGACCGATTCAAACTTTCAATTGCCTATGTAAAGTGACACGTTGGCTGAATTCGAGAATATTGTCTGCAATATGATATATCACGTCACCATAATCCAGATGTGATCGAACGTATTGTGTATACATTTAATTTAAGATGTGACGTGGTAAATGCTTTGAAAGAAATCTCAACGTCTCTTTTCCCCGCCTGCCGTAGGAAATTACAGCTCTGGTGCGACTAACAAAGGACAGTTCGGAGTCTAGAAAGATCCCAAGGTGCTTTTGCTTCTAGCAGTTCTTTAAGGAACACCTCCTAAAATTCTTGGTAGATAGTTCGCTGAGTATCTCTCTTCTGGAGAAAGTTACTTCTACTGCTGGCTTATTTTGGTCTGGATAAAAAGGACTTTCTCGATTCAGTAAACGCAAGTATCGATCAGGTATAGATCATGGTTTAAGAAAAGGGAAGAAGAAGAAGAAAAGGGAAGAAGAAGAAAAGGGAAGAAGAAGAAGAAGAAAAGGGAAGAAGAAGAAGAAAAGGGAAGAAGAAGAAAAGGGAAGAAGAAGAATAGGGAAGAAGAAGAATAGGGAAGAAGAAAGAATAGGGAAGAAGAAGAATAGGGGGTCCAACAAAGAGCCCTGTGGAACATCAGCTGTGCTAATATCCATCTAGATGCTGTGCCATTCAGAACAGCAAACGGTATCTTATGGGCAAGGTTGACACCATCAAAACCAAGCAACCAGAGATAACGCACGGATGCAATTTGTGCATAAGATCCACACGTTAGATTCGGTCGAAAACCTTCGATAAATCAAGGCAAATGGGACAACAATCTGGTATAGAGATGCAGTGAAAAGCTTGAAATGTTTCGAGTTGGTAATTGAAAGGAGCTAGTTAATGGTTGAATCGCCTGGAAAAAACCCTGAATGATTCAGATTCAATAAACTATTGTTCTGTAAGTGCTAATAAAGGGTATCAAATGCAAGCTGCTCCCAAATATTGGGAGAATAAATATTGGGCGATAATTTTTCTTCAAGTTCTTCTGTGGATTTTTTCCGTGAGCTACTTTGGGGAAAAGCCATGGTGGCCAATTCAAAACCCAACAATGAAGAATAACAACACGAAAGAAGAAAGTGAAAGAGTAAGAGGAGAGGGAGATGAGATCAAGTTAATTGATCTCAGATTTGAATGGGGGCAAGTTGTAGGATTAGAACTACATTCGCAGGCTGTAGGATTGAAACTGCTTTAGCCTTTTTCCAAATCTAAGGCAAAAAACTTCTCTTAGCCAGTTTTCAAAGATGAAGTCACGAGGTACTAGAAGCGCGCCATAGCACATGTTAATCATGCGAATTGGAAGATCACCCCAACCGTGTGCTTTATTTGGGTTGAATGACGGCATGATCTTCAGAATCTTCACGTCGGAGCATAGTGAGACCTAGGTAGTGAGAATCTTCTTAGAAGAAAGCGGACAGTATTTGGTAGGCGATATGGCTACTGCCAGCGTAAGAGATTGATATGGTACGGGGAGCACTGACTAATATTAGGTGATCCATAGAGCTTTGCGGTCTGATCTTCAGGCTCACAGAATAATGTCAATAAATGCAATCATTACGAGGCAAAGGTGACAAACACGAGAAGATAAAGTACGTCATCAACTCACTTTTGTCAGTGATGATATGAAGGATTCTCGTGACCAGAGTTTCCGCACCAGACGGGCAATTTTCCACCAGCTTTAGCAACTCTGTAGAATTCATGCCAATTGCACGGACCTGTTTTAGATCAAATATCTTATGAAGCTGAAGTAAAAAATTGACATAACAAGGATGCTAAGTCTGTTCAAAGCAACCTCTTAAGTGGTGTTGATATAGAAAGGAAGAGTATTGTTTTTGAAGAGAACTAGGAACTCTGCCAAGTCCTCGCATGTTAATGAGAATTTCGTCTTTTGACGCTTTAATGATTCGAAGCGTCTTATCATAGCGGGACTACTTCAAGCTGAGATCGTGTGTCGCGAACCCTACATTTTCTGATTCTCCCTTAATATTATTATGTACATCGTAGCTAGGAGGGCTGCTTTCATCGAAATTTACGTTACAGACAAATTCACCCAAATGCAACCGATTTTTACGCTCATTAGATTTTCCCGCTGCTCAAGTTGCGCGAAATCGTAGGGGTCAGGTTTGTGCGAAGGGATCGTAGCGAATATTACGGTTTCAAATTACGAAGTTTGTCCTTATGCGTCGCTTCGTAATTTACGTTGCTGATGGCAAGCTCAGAAAAAAACGCAAAACCTTATGGCTTCTGTCAATAGGATAAGATGTGCTTGGCTTGTTCTACAACTTGATCAAATTTCGAGAAGGGAAAAACGCAGAAATATATGGGAAAAATGAAACTGCAAATTATCATAACATCTAAATCTCCGGTTCTGGCAGTCTGCTATAAAAGCAATTTCGTCTCACCATTTCCTCCCTAGAATCTAGCAATTTTTAGCACGAGTCCAAGGAAAGACGGAATGTGGCTCGGTTGACATTCTATGAGTTTCGACAAAAGTTGGGCTGCGTGGCCAAACAAGACTTCCAGTCCAGTAATTGGTAAAGACATAACTAATCGGAAAGGGTCGCACTTTGCAAGTTTTTATCTTGTAAAGGGGGATTCAGATCATGCCATCTTTTCTGCAAACGTCATTACAGTGCTAAGCCACATATATAAGGATTTCTGAGCCCTTGTCCGAGCAGATAACGAAAGTCTGGAGACCTACAGCTACTGATTGTCTTAGCAGGAATAGACAAGGTAGAAATGGAGAATGCAATTTTAGGAACAAATCGCGGGGAAACACAACTGACTTTAGATGGAGCTGCTAAAAAGACTCGTTCAGAGGTTTTACACGAATTTCTTAGCAAAAGGAATCAATAAAAAGCTCCAGAAATTGAACAAAGTTTTCTCCTGCAAAAGAAATTAGATTGCTCTCTCCGCAGAAGATTGCAACTGAATTTTGTGAGCACGGACTTCTTCATGATGCTAACTAGCTAACAGGTAGAATTACAAACTAGCTAAGCTATCTAGCAAAAATACTAACTAGCTAAGCTATCTAGCTAAAATACTAACTAGCTAAGCTATCTAGCTAAAATACTAACTAGCTGGATGACTAAAAAACAAATTGAACAAACAAACTGACTACAATACTAGCCAACTACGTAAACAACCAATCACCAACAACTAGCCAACCAACAGAATAAGTAACTAGCAAAACTAACTACATAGCCAAATAACCAACTGACTGAATAACAAATTAACAAAAAAACAAACTTACCGACTATCTTATTAGCTAATGAACGAACTAGCGAACTACTAACTTACTACCTAACTAAATAGCTAACTTACTAACTAACTAACTAACTAACTAACTAACTAACTAACTAACTTCAAAACTAAATAACTAACTAACTAACTAAATAAATAAATAACTAACTAACTAACTAAACTACTGACTAAATAACTATCTAACGAGCTAACTAACTAAATGACTAAATAAATAACTAACTGTCTCACTTACAAAATAACTAACAAACAAACTAACTAACTAACTAACTAACTAATTAACTAACTAACTTACAAACTAACTGACTAAATGACTATATAACAATGTAACGGGCTAACTAACCAAGTAAATAATTAATTAACTTAACAAAGAAACGAGCCAAATACGTTGGCCCTTACAAAGCATGCCTGTACAAAGTCCGGGTCTTGGTTTCAATTATCATTTTACTGAGAGAACTGTTATACCCACCGGATGTTCTAAATGCCTCAAAATTGTACGCTTAATTAGCGGTGACGCTTCTGTGTAGACAGCAGCAAGACTACGGAAGAATACACACATAACCAAGGTAAACATTTGGTTGCAACAAAAGAAACACACTAATGGAACGAATCACTAATAGCGAACGAAGCTTTGTTTGCAAGAAAGCAAGGAAACTTCTTCGTAAATGTGTTGTAAAAGAGATCGGTAAAGAGAAAAGGCAAGACACAATACATACTCGTGAAATAGCTTATGGTTGGTTGGTAGGAGTGCCAAGTAAAGGTAAAGACATGCTTTGATGGAGTCGTCGTTCCACTCACCGGGTGCAACCTCTGTGAAGAGAACCAAGAAGGAAAGAGGATAAAGAATGCGGCAAAAATTATCACTTCCATTTTCTCTCTTCTGCCTTCTTAAAAATAAGTCTTTGATTCAGTATATAACTTTGTCGATGATTCGTGCATTTAGAGCTTAGATTTGATGTCGTGATGATGGGGTGACTGTTACTGTAGATTACCAACGGGTCTTGAAACTTCTGCGATGTAACACGTTGGCAAAGTCGAAGCAGATTTAATACATTGCTTCTCAATTTGGCACAAATTGTCTTTCATCTTGCTGAAGAGGGAGGATATTTAGCCTTGACCTAGAGCAAACAAGCAACTCTACACACCTTAAGCACGCGTGTCATTCAGCGTAAAACTCAGGCCACGGAGGAAAGTGGTCGGTGGTGCTAAGTGTAAGGTTTCCCCTACTCTGCGTGTTTTTTCTACATTTTATGGATGAAAACCAATTAATAACCGAGAAAAATGTATCTCACACGTGAAAATGGTTTGATCCTACTTAACAAATATTTCATTGGGCATAAATATTACATTATTATGACGAACTTTTCTGATAACACATTGGACCTAATAACGTATAACACACTGCAGTGCACATTATACTAGTGCCTTCGTTCATTGCGTTTGCCTACAACTCAGGATACACCGTTTCTAATTGATTTGAATATCACTTGACACTGCATGCTTGGGCAAAACTCTCTCCGTTCCTATTGGAGAAATTATTTTGAGAGCACAGATGGATTGTTATGGGTAGTAGGTATTGCAGATAAATGAAGACTTGAGGAGTGTAGAAAAGAGCTTGCATCACTGCTTTTAGAAGAGGTATTATGATCCTTTTCCTTTGCATTAAGTCATCTTTGTTGATTAAGATTCATGAATGTAAATAAATGTACATCTATTTATAAATATAGATCTCTCTGTTGATTATGAAGCCATTAAGCCAGTAAGTAAAGCCAGGCTCCATACAGGAAATGAATGCTAGGGAGTACCTTGTTACAAAGATACAATACTGAGCTACGAAAGTGTGACGTGTTGTAGCGAGTTAACTTCCACAACCCACTTTATAGCTAACTCCTACGATATGTAGCTATTTACTGCTGGATGGATGGATAGAGGACATGATTGAACGAAAGTATACCGAAAACTAGGGGACTTCCGCATATCAAACGTGTTCTAACCAGGATGCCAACTAAACCATATAGTATAAAGAATGGTGCATTTCCTAAAAAGTTAAAAAATCAACTTCGATCTACCGTATGACACTGTAGCATGCTCCTGTGGAGGAGGGTGCTCCAACAACAGCTGCTGTAGACTGTGGCATGCGAATGTCTGAAAACGAATCAAACGTGTTGCCATGAAATGGTAGGAGGTAATCATGCCGGAAATTTGAAAAACAGAGAAGATGGTTGCTGATCTTTTAAATGTACTATCAGTCTTCTTCAATCTTAGATGAGCAATACCCTTATCTCAATAATTCACATTTGCATTAAAAGGGGTCGATGTCGTAGTGAAGTGGTTTACGTGTGCAGGATCATAACAAAGGGGTTTTGGGTTCGAATCCTGCATGACATGAATCTTGCAACCTGCCATCTTTCAAATCTAAGATCAATAAACTTGATCTGATCTCTCTCTCCACTTAGCCTTTCGCTTTTTTCTTTCTTCCTTTGTTGGGCCCTTGTATATGCCACCATGGCCTTTCCTCAACATAACTCACACAAAAAATGAAATACAACAAGCTATCGGCAAGGAAGGAAATGGAAAACCACCACATGAAAATCCGCTTCCCTACCCAAAACTCGGAGTTTCGTGTTTGGTTTCTGCTACGCTGGAAATCAAGCCTGCTACACAATGCAGTATTAAAAGAACCGATAAGAAATTATGTGATAGCAAATGGCTCGCTACAGGGATCCATCAGAGTCAATAGGGCCAATTAGACAGACTGATCTACGCATACTTTGTATGGTAGGAAAGGCTGTTGCTCCCTGGAATTTGATGGAATTAAACAGATTTTGCAAACTCACTTCTATCATTATACTAAGTGCAGGCTTGTTGTGTAACTTCTTAGCAGAGTGGATTGCCTGTACACGGACCTGTAGGAGCGAGAAAGGTGAGAAATTAATCAAGGAGTTTGAAATCATAAAATCACAAAGCAATACAACTGGCATCTAAAAGCCGACATGATACGATAGATCAAACAATCAATAAACTAACCAGTTGACCAATGATTTAAAAAATAGACAAATCCATCAATTAATCAATCCATCAATCAATGAATCAATGAATCAATGAATCAACCAATCAAACAATTAGTCAGTCAATCTGCGAATCGATCAACCAATCAATCTGTCAATCGTTGGAATAAGAAAATGCAAGATATACAGTATGGAAAAAGCAAAAATCAAAAAACGAGGAAAACGGACAAAGAAATAAGTGCGATAAACAATGAATGAAAAAAGCAGCAAAACGCTGAATGAATAAATAAAGAAATGAATAAATAAATAAATTAATCAATCGAACCATGGATACATAAAAGGCTGAAATCCAATGAAAGCATAATCGGTTAGTAAATCAGCTAGCTGATCAATCGATTCATCAGCCAGTTAATCAATTAATCAATTGATAGATAAGTGGGAAGGTGATGGACGTCCATTGATAAATCCTATAAGAACATTTTATTGTACTTTGTCCGAATCGACGAGCTCCATCTCTTTGAAAACTTGGCCATCACAGGAGCCATTATGCCTGAGTCAACGAGACTCCGAGTGGAAATGGTAATTGAAAATAAGTTAAATTATTCATCTTTACCTGCTCTTTTTCTCGAGTTGTTAGTTCCAGCAGTAACTGCATCCACGACTGCTTTTTGGCGGGAAATTTCGTAATCAATTCACGCAAAGTCGCAAAGCCAACAAGGTATTTTGCCTGATCAAAAAATTAATCAATCAGAAAAGCGACATTTATCTTGAAGACAACACACACAAAATTGCTCAGTGCACAGGGACAACCAAATGCTGTGTTACGTGGAACTCGCCAAGGCATTCCACGTATGACATGATGAAATATCAAAACAAAAGATGTGAATGATAAGTTATATCAACTAACGCATACCTGACTAGTGATAAATATAAGTGCATGCATATATATATATATATTTATACATATTCAAGTCTAATTATTGAAGATAAACGAGAGATACATAAAAGGGGTGACTTCAAAATTTGCTTTTTTAACTTACATCGTCTTCGCAGTAACGTTTAACAAAATCAACAACGCTGTCGGACAGAGCTGGTGCTTCCAATATGAATCGAGTAAACAATCTGAAAACGAGATTTAAAATGTAATGGAGACTGAATGGCGGGACCGATGAATGATATAGATTATGGAAGCTATTTAACGATAGATGAAAGAGGCTATCAACACATTGACGAGCGAATAAACAACTAATGAAGGAAATGGTTGGAAGCAGGCACATGGAAAAAATCTTAAATGATTAATGAATGCAATAATGAATGAATTAGTCAAAGAATAAAAGTAACAAACTAATGCGAAAATTGATGAAGTAAAGGATAGGGTAGGAGCCTGAAAACATAAACTAATAAATGAATTAAGTGGCGAAGAAATGGTACAAGAGGCAAATGCACTCAACGAATTAGGAAATGAAGAGAAGTAATCGACTTGCTAATAGACAAAGAACCAAGGAACTAAGCTGAATATAAGCTATTTGCAAACTGAAGCACAAAGGGATTCAATCAATAGGCAAAACGATCGATATACGAAGGGTAAAACCAAACTGAAAAACAAATACCAATGGTTAGCATGCATGAAGCATGGAACAGAATTCAACTCATGTTATCTACAAATCTATTAACACTTCAACATGTGCTAACAATCGTATCGAAGCAGGAAACAGCTTCCACGCATGGTACGCTTCTGGAAGATTAAGTATCTTAGAGGCCTTTTGATGAAGATAATAAAACGGATCAAATCTCGTGGTGTCATTCCCAACTTGCATTACTTATTTTATAATGATTAAGTACTTTGATGGCAAAACAAATTAGGTTTCGACGACATTAGTCTTCACAGGAATGTTTTTGATTAGCTTCAGTGTCTTAAGCTGATATTCTCATTGTAAAGAAAGGCCAAATCGTGTGCATTCTTAAGCTTTCGAAACAGACCAATCACGGTTCCTTTATGGGATATATCAAAGCAACTATCTGATGATGCTACTTAGTGACGAGTGTCTCAAAGCAAGATTAATCACTTTAAAAAGTAAAGTTGAGCTCCATTATAGAAATGAGCGTCGGAGATCCCTTTGTTAGCGGGGTAAGGTGCCATTCTGAGCCACATCGCAGTTGTACGGCACAGGGAGAGCTCATTGGTAGGGCATTGGCTTACAGATCCAATGGTGTCAACATTAGCTTAGATTGAAGGGACTCACTGGCTCTCTGTAGGGTTCATGGAAGGAGGTCGTCCCACTGATAAACCCTGTGAGTATCTACACCGAGCAGAGAAACTAACTCCTTCACAACTTCTTCGTCATGCAATGCATGTTGGGCATGGTGAAAGAGACACGATTTTCAGGGAATAGTCAGATCGAGGAAAGGCAACAACATTAATCCATAGACATGCCTAAATATGCCTTCGAATTCTACAGGAAATTGTCACAAAAATCCCTGTTCAAAGAGGCACTAAACTGTCCCTTATCTCAATGTTTTGAGGAACATCTCCGCCTCCATTCCCCATCAAAACATACCGCTATGACCTCATGACCTTCTATGGTCCTTGGATCAATAACTCACACACAATGTTCCGGATTTTTACGTTCTGTGCGAGAATGAAAACAGCAAGAGCTTACGGAAAACTATTAGCAGATACATCTGTAGACAACTGCTCCTTCAAATGAATATTGGCAATGGAGAGAACAATTGAAAACATACTTGTCTCTCGGGTCCAGAGTTTTTTGCAGTTCCAGAAGAAAATCTGTCAGAATCCTGTTGTACTTTGAGTCTCTTCGCGTTGCACTTTTCGGTGCTTTGGACTCTTCAATAATGAATTGCTGATACAACCAGGTCATAGCGAGGTCATACCTACTCCGGAAATCTTGCATAATGAAAGAATGCAAGGCTGCAACAAAAACATCAAAAATGGTCAAATCATTTGTCACTCTTTCGGCGTTAGAATAACGACCTGAATGAACTGCGTAACATTAACCTCTATTGAGTATTCACGCTTTCATTCTGCCTTCCTTCGTCACGATGTCTTACATTTGGTCCACATTGACAGGTGTTGCAAACAGAGGTTTCGATAATTGATTCTCAAAGCAGCTTTTATAATAATGATAATAATAATACTAATGACATAATTATTCATACAGGGTTGCCTTTTCAGCAACCAAGGTGATGTTATCAATAAGAGCCCTGTTATACACCATCTTAGAAAATCTAACTTCAAAACTGGGCTACCTAACAATCAAAATCTTAAAATCAATTTCCTAATTGTTCTCTATTTTACGATGCCTCTGGCCATTTTATGGAATCGGTGCCTTTACTCTTGCCGACTACCAATTAATATCACGCTATTAATTCGGCCCATTTTGAGAGCTGCATATTTTTGAATTTCTGATCTGGGCTGATAGTAAGTCATCATGTAACTTGTTCTCAGTTGCATTAAAAAGGCATAGATTGGTGTGAATAGTAAAATTTAAAGAAAGACCAAGGAACGAACCCTTTGCCAATTCCCCTCCAAACTGTAGTACTAAATTGACGATCATCTTGTTGCGTTCCTAAAGGAAAAACACATCACTTCCAATAAAGTCGGTAAATTGCAGCCGAGTCCCACACTCGATACGAGCGCCGGGAGCCACTTTGCCAGCGGGTGGGCAGCAAATTCGATGGAACACTGTCAAACATGCAATACAAAGAAATACCTTAAAAAGCGATACAATACAATAATACGCAATTTAATAAAACATAGTACAACGCAACTCCAGATAATATAATATGATACGATGTGATAAAGTTGCAATACGACGCAATTGAATACAACACAGTACAATACAACTCCAGATAATATAATATGATACAATGTGATAAAGTTAAAATTCGAGTGCAGGGAGCAATTTCGGAGGGCACCACTATGAGCGACAGCATTGTCACGCAGACTCTCACCTCATTCACACCCTTTCCAAGTTTCACTGCCTACTTCACAAACCCTACCCCACAAATCGCCATTCATCCCTAGAACATGCAATTTATCGAACGTCTTGCCTTCTTGTTTTCCTGAATCTTACAACCTACCATCTTTCAAGTCTAAGATCAATAAACTTGATCTGATCTCTTTCTCCTCATAGCCTTTCGCTTTCTTCTCTCTTCCTTTGTTGGGGCTTAGTTAGAGTGACTGGTTCTATTTCTCACTACATTTTACCCCCAGCTTTACGCAAGAAACCCGGTTAATGCTTGGCTGGATAGATGAAGGGAATCCAGCAACACAGACGAGCACGGCTCAAACTGGGGACCTCCAGGACAGTATACATATGCTCTGACCAGTGCAGTAACTAATTTTATTGCATTCTAACATAATCCAAGATTTCATGAAATACAATACATAGCCGTACCATTCAATTACATACATGAAAAGCAATCAAACTCAGCATGATGTGCTAATTCTTCTACAAAATATATACTCGACGAGAGGACTGGCAGGAAAAATATCTGCATTCCATCAAAGTAGAAAGTGCTGCGACAAAAGTTGTCATATGAGTATTGTCAAGCAGATTCGTTTTGACTTTCTAAGTTAACATTGAATAGGTTACGTTCTTCATGAATCAACTACGTATCGAATACTTCTTGGACTTTATGATCACAAGCGTAAAAATCAAATGTAAAAAGGACTCTTGATTTTGGGCTACATACCACTTTTACACCGCCTCTGATTGCAGCTTCTGAAAATAACAGAAAGATAAATACGTAAGAGAATCCGCTACGACTTGGAACGACGGCATGCATGGATTACTTATCACTGCAACAAGCAACGAATCATACTTTCCCTTATCGTGTTGCTACTATAAATCAAGATTATGATTTGCCATTGTAAGAATAAACAAACGGGCAAAGATGAACCCACAAACAAACGAGGAAATGGATAAATGGACTAAAAAGTGATGAACAAATGCATGATTGAATGACTACACAGAAATAAACATGTATGTGTGTATGTGTGTCTATGTATGCATGAATGTATGTATGTATGTATGTATGTATGTATGTATGTATGTATGTATGTATGTATGTATGTATGTATGTATGTATGTATGTATGTATGTATGTATGCATGTATTTTTTGGGGAGTTATGTTGGGAAAGGCCATGCTGGCCTATACAAAGCCCCAAAGCCCCATGTAGTATGAATAAATGAAATAAAGCTGAAATAATCAGCTGAATGAATGGACGAATCAATGAATCAATAAAAAGGAAGACTGAAGGAATAGAAACAATGCTGCGTTGACTTACGCTCTGCACTTAGGATCCTATTAAAAGCCATATCTATCATTTTGTTTCTTTCAGCCACGTCCATAATACGACATACATCTTGCAATTTAAACTGTTTGATTTTTCGCAGCCTCTACAAGGGACAAGACAAACTTCAAATACTGCAAAAGACCCGATCAAGTATACATAAGAACATTAAAAAAACCGTTCCAACAATCTGCCTGATTTTCCATGCCTGGCGAATACGACACATTTCCTTGATTTAAATGGATGGTCCATCTTTCTTCGTTAACATATACAATTTATTGACTTCTAATCATCGTCCCTCGTCTGCACTGAATGCCACGAAACAACTTCAAATAATAACACAACTTTTTTGTGTGAATCTCACCGGTTGGGATGCTTCCTGCGCCTTCGTCTCACCCTATATAAAAAAAGGATAGAATACAATAATTTGAGTGAAAACTTTGCATTCTAGCAACAAAACCCGGGAAAACCTATTGAAATCGAGTTCGTTTTCTCTTTCATTCTACCTAGAATGTGAAGGTAGGTTTCAAGCAACTGTAAAGCCACGCTAACATCATCCCGATTTTCCCTTATTGCTATCAAATCTCGCATCCAACCACCTGAAATAGCAAGGAAGTGGAGATTCCAAATACCCTCTGCAAAAACGAGAGCTCCAGTCGGCGTATATAAGAACCCTTGACAACTGAATAGAGTGTGAAACATTGATAATCTACTATCTGTTTGGTGTGAAGATGACTCAGTGGTAAGAAACTTTTTCGCAGGTACTATGGATAGTGGCTTGAGCCCACCTCTAGTTTAACATTCAGTTAGAGTGAGGAAAATCGCTTGCTCCATGTAATTTCTCAAGGGTAGAAATTTCAAGGTGTGGTCGCACAGAGAGGAAGGACTTGCACAATGCTTGGAAAGCACAGCTTCTCAGTGCCTAAAAATCTTACTTCGAATGCAAGGTAGAAAACATGAAAGAGTTCTTCATCCATTCTTGAAATTAATCAAATGGATTAGGCGAAGAGGGTTTCTTTGTGGCTGTTACTGCCAAAACTGGAGTTAAAGCGATTAACACACTGCAATACCAAGAAGTGTAAGTCACCTGCTTAGCTATGAGGCCAAAATCAGGGCTTGAACCTAACGAAGAAAAAAGCCAGCAATTAACAAACATTGGCATAGTAGATACTGTGCTTGAGGCATTGGATTCGAGACACGCTTCTTCATGCCGCTGCATGGCCTCTATCTGTCCACCGAGTACTAAATAAATACCTGGTGAAAAGCAAAGGCGAAATGCGACGAGGAAAGAAACTGGTCACTCTACCTCACAACGTTGTGGATCAGGGTTGTACGTATCTAACAAGATGTTCCTATACTCTCATGTCAAGTACTTGACTCAACTTTACCATGTTTACAAATCCCAGATATATCATAAGTTGTAAAATCTATGTTAAAGATTGCAATATATCTGAAACTTGCTAATAGCTATTGTAATTACTGCTGGTTTAATAAAATAATCATATCATAGGTTTCTTCTTTTCTTTCCTTTCCTTATGTTATAGGAGACATGTTGATAACAGCATCTTTTGTGGAAATGTATATCCTGTTTAAAGATTCATTATATCATTTTACTATTATCATCATTATCATCACTATTATTTTTTCCACAAGAAATACCTGTAATCAGGCCATCCGAAAAAAATAGATTTAATAATACAAATCATCTATCATTTTTATTTGCATGTTTAGTTTATAAAGTATATCAACATGGAGCTTCAAAAGAATTACTTCAAGCATAGTCTGAATAATTCAATACAGAAATGGCTGGGAAGATAAGCCGGGTTGAGATTATAAAAAATGTGTATTATTGAATGATGGCATTAGCAGGATATAGTTTTTGAAGACAAAGTTCGTATTCTTTACTTGGCAGGCAACGCATGGAAATGTATAAGTATCAGCCAATGTAACTTTTTCTAGTTCTATACCGAAAAACGTCGTTAACAGACAAAAAATACTTACTTATCAGCGACTTGGAATCTTTAAATGTAGCAGACTAAAGTAGAAATGAATTGGAATATACACTTTAAAACGAAGAAGTTGCAAGTGGCACTAAGGAAGGAATACAGTTCATAAATACAGTCACAAAAGCCAGCAACAGGAAAAAAAATATAAAAAAGCAGACTACCTTTCCAGAATCCTCACTTTCTGCATTCCCTCCAATTACGGGGATGCTTTTAGGTTCACGACTGGCCTTTTCCTCAGCCTCTTTCTTCATTTTGGCCTCAACTTCAGCCATCTATCAAAAAGTAAAATTTAAGAAGATGTCTTGGGAGCACTTGATCCTGCTTGATATTGAATCATGAATCATCAGCCAATTCAGGCTGCGTTTTTTGACGAGAAGATAAGGCAGGATGGAAGTAGAAGACGGAAACTTAGATATGAACTTAGACATATAAACTTAGACAGATATAAAGAAAAGACAGACAGCAAAGAGAAACAAAAAACATGGCGAACAATAGGTAAAACGCAGGAGCCGAAAAGAAAGTGCCGAATTCAAAGGAATCTGGATTCCTTGAAAGTGGTTGCATATCTTAAATACGATAGAAAATGGAAACTTCCCAAAACAATACTAATGAATCTACAATACTACATACACGTTCTTTTAAAGAAATATTACGAATATGACCGGCTTGCTCTGATATTGAATGCTTTACATATAGAACTTTAAGACGTATTTCATGAAATTTTCTATTGAAGAATGTTCGTTCAAGTCGCCAAGAAGTTTTTACGAAACAGAGATGTTACATCAGAACTGCACCATGTTCAGTGGCAAATTTCGCCGTAATTTGAAATGCAGCCTGTTGCAAAATGGGAAACGTCTTGCACATACCCCAGTGTCCCTAGAGTACATTATTACGTTTAACCCTCTGTGCTACGTTTAATTACATACGTTGATAAACGGTACCTTTTTGATGTGATCGACTCCAGGTCCTATACCAGCGTTAGTCATTTGCGTTGCTAGAAGTCTCGCTAAATGGCTCACTTGGGCCGCGCCCCCAGCAGCTGCGATAGGGGTGAATGTCTCTTGGAAGGTTGATGGCATCGTCTTGGGCAGAAACCACATGCTGACAAGGACTAAGTCAGTGACCGCTTCCTTTGTTAGTTTCGGCAGTAGCTCTTTCGTTGTCACCTCAATGGCCTTGTTGACTGCTGACACGGCACTCTGGCCAGCCTGTTGTGAATCACTACTTGAATCTTCATTTGGCTCCTGGAAAAAACAGATCAAATGGATGAATGAATGAAAAACGAATGAATGAAAATGGAAAGAAATAGATACATTCCTGATTGGGCGAACAATTTAATAGACAAATAAAAAGTTGAAAAAATGGTAAACAGAAACAAAGAAGAAATCAATAGCTATTAATCAACAAATGATGAACATTTGAATGACGAATGAATTTGAACAAGAGCACGTGAAAGAATGAATTAACTAGTCAAAAAGTCAAGAATCTGTCAGAACAGATGACTCACTCATGAGCCAGCCAATGAGATTCTTCGATTGACTGTTATATAGCAGGCGAACCGAGCGCTGTCACAAATAATGCTTGTACCAGCATTCATGAGATATTTCCAATCGCCCGGATCTACTGCATCTCAATTGTAGCTAACTGTTGCATTGGCTTCCATATCACCTTGCCTTCGTGACTTCAATTAGTATAGCACTACGTATATAGATCATAATTTGCTGCTTCTAGAATAATTTTCGAAGGGAAATTCTAAAGGGTACGCAATTGCAGCTAACTGTTGCATTGGCTTCCATATCACCTTGCCTTCGTGACTTCAATTAGTATAGCACTACGTTATAGATCATAATTTGCTGCTTCTAGAATAATTTTCGAAGGGAAATTCTAAAGGGTACGCAATTGCAGCTAACTGTTGCATTGGCTTCCATATCACCTTGCCTTCGTGACTTCAATTAGTGTAGCACTACGTATATAGATCACAACTGCCGATATTCTTTGTCAAGAGCTTCAATTGATACGCACCGTTTTGACTCTTTTTGTATCTGGGCCATCTTGTTCTGCTGACTGGGCATTCAATGCTCTGTCGAAGGCAACGAAAAGGATGGTTAACTACTTCAATGAACTCAGGTGTGAAGATACAAAACAGGACGTTGAGGTCTCAACCTGATTCGAGGCCCGGGTGAATTTGGGAGAGCTGGCAGAGGGAAGGGAATCAAAAACAAAAAAATAACTTTGCTCAAATTTGGTCCCAACGAAGTACTGTCCATTTTCCCCTTTGGAAATCTAAAGAACGCGAAGAAATTAAAACTACACAGTTTCCTTGCATTCTGAAAATATCACTTAATTAGATAAATGACCAACTAAGATCTCCAATTACGTCTGCATACGTCACAATCGATTCAATGGACCGATAGTAGAAATGAAGTTGCGTCTTACATATTAAACGAACGCCGAGAAAGGTATCCTCCTGAGCTGCGGCACTGTGAGGTATGGCGGCCAGTTCCATTCTTCGCCACGCTTAGCCCATAGCTTTATGCTACGTATCCAATTGCGGTTGGGTTAAAAGACAGAAAGGGCCCACGAGTGGGAACGAGCGTGTCTCGGACCCGAAACCTTTGGCACCGTAGAAATGCAGGCTACCCATCGTGCCAACCACACCGCCCCTCTTCAGCTTCAACAACTGAAAATTTCAATTTGCGAAGGAGGTCTGCTTGTCAAAAAAGCCTCAATTGAGACTGCGTAGCATACTCAGGCAAGAAGAAAGGACACAACACGGAGACCCTGGTTAGGAAAAAGAAACAAAGGCCGACAATGTGTGGGATGGACGACTGATGACATCACAAGATTTGTAGGAACAGTTAATTGGTACCAGAAGGCACGAGATGGAGTTTGATGGTCAAGAAATGCTGAGGCATATTCCCTGCAGTGGGAGGAAAATGCTGGATAACAGTAACGGTAACAGCATACTAAAATCAGAGCTTAGTAGAAACCAAAGTCAGGGGCTATAAGTTTTCTATGGAAGCGGAATTTATGAGGTGGCTTCTCACCGATAGCGTTCCTTACTGTCAACGTAAAAGGATTCGATCCCACAATCCAGTATCCGCACGCTGAACCATTACACTAATGAACAACTCTTAAAAAAGCAATTGATAAATGGACAGGGAATCGATCTATTTATCAATGAATAGGACTGCAAGTTCTCAAATCAACATTTTTTGTATACTCACTTCGACCTTTTCATCGCCTCAGGGTTGACTTTCGGAACGTTTTTCTTCAACTAGAGAAAAATAGGAATGTAAACAAAGAGTCCTGCTAACGTTGTTTTCATCAAGCTACACTGAAAACATACACGGGCAAAGCATAGTAGCTGGACTACAATGTTGCACAATAAGCGTGTGAAGCTAACACAGACTAGAGAAACCTTTGAAGAAGCATACAAGGGTCCGGTTTGATAAAAAATCAGGGTATCTAGTAAAGCTCTGCTACGGTATTCTTAACAATAAGATAAAAATTCAAATTAGCATCTATCTAAGACTTTAATTGGTTCCTTCAAGTCTTAAAGAGTACTGCTATAGCTTGTTAAGCTGTTAATACCACTCCATGAAAATCATTTAAACGAACAGACGGGACCAACTGTGGTTAGATTATTTTGAAAGTAAGAGATCGAATAACAAAAATTGTTATCCAGCAAAGAAATTTTGAACAAATGTTAGGTGAAAAGAATTTTTCACTTGCAAACTCACTTCAGCTTGGGTTGCACCAAGATCAGTCAGTAGAGTGACAATTTGCGGCATGAATTCGACTGAAAAGTAGCAAGAACATTCGATTATTTTATTAAAATTGCTTTAATGTCATTCATACACAAATCAACCCTTCACAAAATCAAAAGATATTTCATGAATTTACGACAGGAAAACTTCAAGAATGAAAACCTACAGCACTATCAACAAATCTGTTCCAGGGAATTTTGTATGGGTTCTACCTCGTTAGACGTGTTTCAAGTTGTTTTTAAAAGCAATTTAGCATCTCGGTATCTCATTGATTTTGGCAGGTGTATCATTCCATGATAGCACTGACCAATTCAAAAATATAACATTAATCAGCCGATCAATCAGTAGGCCGATCAATCGTTAAGCTTATCTATAAATACACCAATTAATGGACAAACGAATGAATCGTTCAATCAAACTTAAAACAACGTATCAATCAATTGCATTATCACTTAATGCTTTCAGGGCAGTTTTAGGCGGTGACAGGCGTCCGACAATGGACAGGGCCAATGAACAGTGTGCATTCGCTTTATGGCTCTTTCGTGTTCGTTGTACCACCGGTAGGAAATTCTGAGGTATATTGAAATGCCAAACGTTGATACTTCTCTGTTGAAGTTATTAACACCTTTTGACTGTAATAATTGAGAAGAGAAACATCCAATACCACAGATGGACTTCAACGTGAAAGTATGGCAACGAACTAAACAGCAAAGATAAATTCAACAATAAATCGATCGATAAATCGTTCAGCCAATCACTCAGTCGTTTAGAGATGCCCCTCTAACGAGCTGGCATAATGTGGCAGAACAAAACTTAAATGCTGCTAACTTACTAGCGGCGGTTTGCTTCATCAACGCGAATAGCTGCATCTGAGGAACAATAAAAAAAACGAAGATTTTAAAACTTCCTTTTCCTTTCCGAATCCGTCTTTTAACAGCCTTCTAGAGGGCTTTGGATGGCAACGGAAGATTTTCTGTGCAGAAACATTTGATCCTTCATTGACATATAAAAAAACATTTACAATCAGGGCTACATTGAAAAAGGAGGTACTATGAAAACTGCAGGCTTTTCCAGTGACATTTGCTTTGCACGTGTAAAAGGTTCAAATAGTGCTGATCGATGTCCGCTAGACCGCGGCAAGTGATGTGATGGGACACTTGCCCACAATCTGCTGCAGGCAATGGTCGTTACAGTCACAGTATGCTCATCTACCGGAACGCCACAGTCCCAGAAACGGAAATAGGGTATCCCTCGATCTCATCCAAGTATAGAACATCAGAAGGGTAACTGGATATGATTGTCACTATATAGTAAGTGCCTCGGAAAAAGCTAAACTAAGGCCACTTCGAAGGCTTGTTTTGATAATTACCCTAATGCTTAATACTATCAAGGTATAACTGGTATCAGCAGTTTCCCTGCTTACCGTCAAAATCATATCCCTAATCAATGATAATTATAATAAATAATAAATTCTTTGCTTAAGGTTGGCATGGCTAATAGCTCGAGGCTAACTTATGCCAATCATTTTGATACAATATTATTAACGAACAAAGCGAAACAGCGAATAATCAATAATATCAACAAACAAAACGGAATCAAACGAGGAACATGAATCTATCTACATGAAACCAACTGCGTTGCATACTTGATTTCAAGCTTAGAAGAAACCAGAGACAGGGCTCTGAGTTTTTTCTAGGGAAGTGGAGTTCATGAGGTGGTTTCCCGTTGCCTTCTTCACCAATGGAATTTTAAAAGTGACACATGGACGAATCGAACTGACAACCCCTGTGTTGCAATTCCGCACGCTTAACCACTACGCGTTTCAAAGATTGGAACTTGTTGATGTGCAGTGGTAAGCTTGGAATGATCTTGGTCTCGCTACGAGGTAGGATCAGAACGTTGCGCAATGAGCCTAGCATATCAGGCACCTTGAATCTACCTTCAGATGCTGGGTAGTCATGACCCGTGGCTAGATGCTTGCTGACAGCAGACCCTTCTGTTAAGTGTTTTGCTCTTGCCCCCATTGAATGATTCATATTAGAAGGGCCTCGTTGAAAACAGCATTGTTTGTTGAAGAGGTTACCCTGCGCAAATGGTTAAAATTGTTATCAAAGTTACCTTTAAGTTCTTCCTTACACTGCTGACTTGAGAATTTGACAGAGTGGTTGGTAAATTGGCTGCAGAGCAAAAGTAAGGTTTGTTTTATCATCAATTACGACATGATTAAAGAAATGTCTGCGAACTTCGATTGCCAATAGCAATAGCACAGTCGGAAATACCACTAGGTCATCTAATCTCAACTGTACATGTTGCTTCCAACGAAAGAGATGTACTGCATTAATAAAAAAAGAAAATATGAGAAAAAGAAGAAAGCAATAACCGACACTTTAATGAGATGACGAACGAGGAAAAACCAATGAAAAAAGAAATTATGTTGGGTTGATTTGACGAAGTCAAGTACACATTACCATGCAAAGATTCAAACGCTTGAACAACGGTCGACATGAACGATGGTCTTTGCTTTGCGATGTTGGTCAATGACGTAATAACAGCCATCAGATTGACACTGAAGAAAGGAAAGATGGCAATAAGTGCTTTGAATGAACAGCTTCGTCCATGAGTTCCTCATTGAACACGGTTAAACTCGAAGATGCATGTTTTGTACAAGACTGAAATAATTTCATCCAAGCGAGCACAGAAGTTTAAATGGTTATGTTGACGACAATGAAACAGCATGCACAGCCTAGATGCATGTCAATTTTTCAGCAAGAGCACGAACAAAAAATTTGCAACCTGCGCTGCTGAATGGATTACCGTCTTAAAACAATCGAAATTACTATTACTACCATCACTATCATCATCATTATGAAATTGATTCGATGAAGTTGACCCAAACAGCTCGATATCTTATTGTAGCTAGTGTCGTGCGAAAAAAGACACTTAGGCAGATGAGAGGCATGAGTTACGGTGCATAGGTGGAAGAAGGACGTTATAAATCGATGAACGTGACGAAATGTCAATGTCATCCGGTCAGCAAGAGGACGTTCTTCCCCTTTCAATTTGTGCTAGACAAGAGAGGGATCTTTTGTTGAGGGAGAGTGCAAAGCCTACAATCAGCCCTGAAATGATTCATCGCAAAGTACAGATTAACCGAATCGTGTTGCAAATACGCTGGCTTGGCGAGAATGGCATCGAGCCCAGAACAGTGGAGTTTCTGAATGAACGCCGTATCGACTGAGCTGTCAGTCGAAATTAGAAATCGAAATATAAATCAAAAGGTAAACCACAAAATACCTTGAAATAGTCGGAGATGCACACAACGATAACAGTCCTTCCAGAGCCTTTCCTCCTTCCTCCCTCAATGTCGCTACTTTAACCAATGGGTGATTACGCGGCACCTATAAACAACCAAAATACATGTATATAATTCTACCTAGATGTCAAAGGAAGACACCTGGACACTGAGAAGCTTTTTGCTTATCGAGCAGTGTCCAGGTCCTTCCTCTCGGTGTTACTACACCTCGATATTCCTAAATCTGGAATCACAGAGAGCTGGTGATAATCCTCCCTCTAAATTGAGGTGAAATCGATACTTACTTGGTCAAATAGAGTCTCAAGAAAATACATTCATTCCCTTGAGCATTGGTGTTGCAATCCGTTGTACTATCAAACGAGAAATCCCGGTTCCATCCCCCCGTTGAAAATCATTTTAACCCTCCCTCCCTCCCTCCCTCCCTCCCTCACTCACTCACTCACTCACTCACTCACTCACTCACTCACTCATTCGCTCACTCACTCACTCACTCACTCACAAATCAAACTCGGCTTTCCATACTTCCTGAGATCAGTGAATGAATAATAATTTAACTTGGGACTACTTTAAGTCCTCAGTGACGCGGTTCGCGTCTATCGAGTGGTGCGTATAGGCCATTTGGAGCGGTGGAGTAAAGCAATGTATTTAAGAGCAGAAACACGTTCCAGCGTTGCACTTGGTTTTTCCTAGTAAAATCTGCTTGACTAATTTAGTACAATCTACCCATCTGTTACAAGCTGAAGAAATGAAAAATGGCAAGACTTACAATGTCAAGAGATACGTCACCCTCTTTCTTTGGAAGATCCGCATCCTGAAAGAAGCGATAAGAGCAAATCAGTGAACAAGTAAAACGTCTGTTCTCATCTCTCAAAAGCACAGAGTAAAAATGCGGTCTCAAAAAGCACCATCATTGAAAGCACGGAGAGTATTGAACTTCTTCAGAATAGAACACATTTCAAATCACGAATTCTAACGGCCTATACTGTGGTGATGGTCAGTGGAGAAAGTCTTGACTACGCTTGGAAATTCGAAAGGAATTACCAGTTAGACATAACTAGAATGACCTCGAAAGAGAACCAGAGTGAATATTTCTTCAAGAAAGAGTCAAATCAACCACCCCTCGCCCCCGGTCTGGCGTCAAGTGCATTATAAAATGCAATGAACTACTGCATTATAAAATGCAATGAACTACTGCATTATAAAATGCAATGAACTACTGCATTATAAAATGCAATGAACTACTGCATTATAAAATGCAATGAACTACTGCATTATAAAATGCAATGGAAGTTTCTGACTGAGCCTTTCATTCGTTATGTCTAGGTAAAAACTACTGTGTCAGAATGCTTTAATTGTGATTTTCAGTAGCTTGGTTACTGATGGGATCAGGATGCTATAGATGAACACAATTTGCTCTCACCTGTATTTTAATTGAATGAACCAACACGACCATTTCCAAGAACTTGATGGCATGGGTTCGAACCCTTAAAAAGGCCAAATTCACGAAAATCAGCGGAATGGCTCAAGAAAAAACCACAAGGAAATTCTGATCTATAGCAATTGGATGAGAATCGCACAAAGTTTCATTACAAGTTTGCAAGCGCATTGGCAAGCTTTCTGATGCTAACAGAGTAAAAAGGACAGGGCACTGCAGGAGTAGACCAATCGGCCTCATGATGGGATACTTACACCGAAATGGAATAAGCAAACAATTTACAAAATGCTTTCCGGCTAAAAAAGGCCCTGGAAGCACAAATGCGCATTCAATCAGGCATCAAATGCTTTTTCTGCTGCTCATCACTTGCACTCTGGGGAAATGCTGAAAAAAAACTGTGAATTTGCTATGCTAAACCCTAACATCCTTCTTGAATAACATTGAGCACCGATAATTGAAATGGGCGTTTGGGAACACCTTCTGAAAGAGGCACCACCTTGAGCCAAGGCACGGTGAAGAATGACAGCCAGCTCCTTTCTTCATCATACTTCCCTTCCTCAGCTTCATGCTAAGGAACTTGTTACTGCTACATGGATAGATAGAGGGCACCCAAGGAAGACAATGTGTGTTCCTCCAACCCCGAACCTTTGGTAGAGTTGTCAGATGCCTTAGCCACTGTGACAACTGCTTCTACTAGAGTTTCTCATTCTCAACAATAATGATACAGAAACAAATCAACTTGTTATTTACCCATCATTTTCTGATTTAACAAGGCCAGATATCACCTGACGCAAGCCAGACATACCCTTGAAGAAAAAAGAGGACGATTTACTTTGATGGTTAATCAATACACTAGGATATGTGACCGCCAATCACATCTACAATAGTGCATTTTACTTGCAATTCAGCGTTGCTATTTGATCTTATGGAAAACTTTTTTCCTCTTTGCTTTACATGTTTCTTATATAGAATTAAAAGGTAGATGTTCGGAAAAACAACCTGGAGTATCCAGGTACTTATACATTATACACATATATATCAGGGCCGACGGGAACAAAATTTCAAGTGCTTAATTCATTGATCAATCTTGTTGTTTACATTATCACTGATGAAGCCCTTACAAGGCGAAACATCTGATGTAACAAATCAATAAATTTACCTTAAAAAGTATTATGATTGTTCTATATTCATATATATCTATATATCTTTATATATAGGCATATTCTTGAATGAAATGAGTGACAATGATGGAGTGTACACAAAGTTACAGTTGAAAACTTCAAATCATGTTTATATGTAAAATAGATTCATTACCATCCACATGACTCGTATTTCCTCCTTGATTGTTCGCAACTTACAAACCAACTGCAGCAAAAAAATCAAATGCTCACAAACTGCAAGGGTCTTGAAATAGTTTCAAGTGTTGGAATAAGACAAATAAAACACATCCATTTTAATATCTCCATTTTATGTCAGGAAGATTCCATTTTTATCAGGATTAAAGCTACATCACAAAATTTTTGGTAGATAGACGTCCTATGTAGTAAAAACTACTGAACATTGATATAGATAATGAATATGGAAACAGGATTTTATTCCCCTGTGCGGAGCTCACATGCAGTTGAAACGGACGACTTTACTAGCTGATGAACTCCGGTGCAAGTTCCAAAGCCTAGTAATCTCCCAAAATGTCTAAAAATTAAACATCAGTTGCAAGCCTGTTTCAAAAATCCTGAGCAGAATACTTAGCAATCAAATACTGATTGTGATACTTTTACTTTGACACATGCACAGAAATTGGACCTCACCACCCCTTTATTATGATGAGTCCACACCCTAAACCACTACACCACTGCATCACTTAAATCAAATTTAGAGGCATCTTAAATCAACTTCCTATGATGTTATGTGAAAAAAATTCAGAAGCAAAAAAAAAAAGAAGAAAAAGTAGAGGAGTGGAGTTAGCAATTAATAGTGCATACCTGAATGGCAACTTTATAAAGTGAGACACAAGCCAACATAACACGTTTCATCACATTAACATTTTCGTCATCCAACATATATGCTATTGTGCCAATCGTTTGTGTCAACAAAACAGGGTCCTTTTTGCTAGAAAAAAATTTTCACACATTTACAAGGCTGATATTTTCTAGTTTCATTCTCCCCTGTACATAGATCTTTATGTAATACAGCCAAATGTGATGCGTTGTATGCTAAATACTGTAGTAAATTCTATGTAAGGTATATAGTCCACATCTGGATAGTATGCGGCAAAATTTTCCTTCCTCTGCTGCTGCTGGACTGATGGTGCAAAGGGGCTTCTAGCGTCAAACCTAAATGGCCCCACACTCTGGTCATGACTGAAAATCAGCAGGCTTTCAAAAATGCATGCAGTAAACAGAGAGTATGAAAAGCATACAACATAGACAAAGTATCTATGAATACAGTGTAGCTTGTGCACTGTTTATGAAATATGTGCTGCACACAATAGTATTGTAAATTGGCTTGATGCAATGGAAGGAGCCATCTTTACAGATACATTGAAATACATTTTGGATTTTCATATCTTCAGAGAAAATAGCCAAAACAGACGATATTGGGATTATGAAGAATGAGAAGAATGAGAAGAATGAGTTGAGCTAATGATGAAGGAAAATGAAAACACATCAATAACAAAAAATCACGAAGTAGAGAATTAATAAGAGAAAATATACAAAATCAAACTTACCATGCTTCTTCAACAAAGCCAACTACGAATTTCCGCACATCCGGGGATTTATCTTGATGGAACATCAAAATTTCCTATGAAGACCAATCTAATTTGTAATATGCTGTCACCCTGGTATTTTACAGTGATATTTACACCTCTTTATAATCTATAGAAGTTTGGGAGCTTAATGTCTAGAAAAAGGCTTTTCCATGTTCTACATTATGGGATGCTCTATTAATAATCAATTCTTTCTTCTTTTGAGATAGTGATGCCTTTTTGTTAATTAATTCTCCCCGGTAAGGATATGTTGCAAACAATTTTCTGTACATATTTCTAAAACACGCAGTGAGACTTCGTGAAATTTAAGTGCGAAAATTAATGTCAAAATACTCACATCAAGAAAATTATCTAGCAGTGTAGGATCTTTGTTGATAATCAACTCTTGTACCTGTATTTGGCATTGCATAAAATGAAAAGACACATTAAACAAAATAAGGTTTATTGGATTATCAATGCACACACAAATATACTTCTATAAAAAACATATTCTTATATGCATGTATGTATGCATATGCTTCAATCCTCAAATACTAGATTTTAACCTAAGTACAATTAATCCTTTATTTGAAGGAACCCTGTGAGTTCTCAAATCCAAAAGGTGCCAATGGATAAAATGCAAACAATAGTAGCACAATAGCAACAAACTTCTTTCACCTCAGTGGTTTAGAGACAATCAATCACAAACGACAAAAACCATAGCATTTGTTACCAATCACGATAGAAAAGGGTCTCACAAGTTGAAAGAATTTAACCAGGAAACTAAAACTGCAGCTTTAAAAACTGCAACTACAGATCAAGCAAAATCCTTTGAGGAGTTTTTGTAAGTACATATTCAATAATAAAGAAAATGTATTTAGCCATGTTTGATTTAGATTTCAACCTAACATAATGGTGGGGCTTAATTAGCTTTGTAGCTATCTCTCTGCTATCTTAAAACAACTAAATGATGCTCACCACAGCTTTTTGCACGTCTAAGCAATGGGAGGAGTACAAATACTGACAAGGAAACAAAAATGTGCTACATCACATGTTACCACATGTTATGTAGCACATGACACGTGGAAACATTGCCAATAACAATTTAAAATGTTTTGCTTTATTTACACTATACATAAAGATCTCATAGAAATTGAGGAATCATACCTGCTTCAAGAAACTTAGCTTGCTATCAGTAGATGCAAGCTGGGCTTGGTTGAGTAGATCAATTACCTAAAAAAGATAACACAAATGAATTAACTTAACATGATTTTTGTCAATAATAAATTAAAATATACAGATACACATATACTTGCCTGTTATCTAAAGGCGATTGAGACTCATCATCTCTATAACAGCCCAAAATGACCACAATAGAGTTGTTTCAATTGCATTAAAAGTTGTCAATATTTCAGCATAAATTGGATCGCTTAAGCCTCTGTTTACGCATATAGGAACTTTATAGCTTCCAGAATAGTGTATTGCATTCAATGTTGTATTCTATCAGTTTCTCAAGAGATGGCATGGCGACCAATGAGCCAGAATGCCAGAATGATAAGAAAACGTCTTGCAAATAAATTGACGGCTTTTAACAAAAGCAAGGAGAACGAAGTTTTTAATGATATATAATGAAAAATACAGTCTTTTTTATCATTATTTCTTGTTTTCTTAGTTGTTCATTACAAATGGTCTATCAGAAAGACAGTTACTTCGCTCTCAACTATTTGTTGGGGACCACACTGTAACAGGACATGATTGCATTCTTTCGATCGCTAATTACGCGGACTGATAATTCCTAAATTTGCAAACCTACCCTTTCTGATGTTGTATCTGTGTCTGCATTTTGTGTTTCTGCGTCTTGTCCTTCAAAAAATTGATGAGCTTCTGACAGTCGCGCTTTTTTCGCCATTTTTATTCTCGATCCCTAGTGACTTCAATGCCAACACGAGGTTGGCAATGATATAGAGGTTGTTTCAATAAAGCGTTCTTAAAGTTAGGGTAAACAAGTTTACAGAAGAGGTACCGAAATATCGTTCACTTTAAGAAGAAAAAAGCTACAAAAAGTGCAGAATGGGCCTGCTCACAATACTTAAAAAGATGAAACAGAAAGAAAAAGAAATTCGACTTCTAATGCTGTATCCTTTTATTTTCCCATTTTATGATGAGTGAAGATATGTCACTCTTTCAAAGGTTAAGTTTTCTGGTAAGAGTATTGAGATTTGAACTATTACTTGAAAGTTCAAATAAGTTCTTAAGTAGTCAGACCTCAGGTATTTCAATTTCAAGTAAGATTTCAGTTCAATGTGATTTTTAAAGCCCCATACATATACATGTATACATTGTTGACCAATTTGCACAGACTGGAATTTCTTAAGGAGGGATTCCCCTACCACTGCGAAATTCACGAGAGGAGAGCACCCCATGTAGTGTAGCATTAAAAGAAGTCATTTTGAAAATTACCTTGTTCAGGGTAATTATAATTCAGATCTACAGATAGTTTTGAATGAGTGGTTTAAGATCATTTTTAAATCGAAATTTAGGTATTGCTTGAATTTATTTGATAATTGTGTGCACAGTCTGTAAATCTGTACAATCAAGCTGGCACCCACTCCAAGCAATACCCAACACAAGCAAAATCCACTCAAAGAGACCCCTAGTTGTCCCACTCACTGAGCTTTTGAAGCAATATTAGTTCACCCTGTAAATGTTTTCCCTGCTGCTGCTGTCTTTGCAGCCAAGCACAATGAAGTTTTGTCCTCATCTCTTATCCAGCCTTATGCATTGTGAACAGGTGTGAACTGCTTTAAAAAACTTGTCTGCTCCATGTACTTTGGTCCAGAAATCACAACGTGCGTTCATCAATTGATATAGTGTTTTGGTGTCTGTTAAGTGCTTCAAGAGAAAGTTAATTTGGGGAATATTTGGTACTCATTGTGTGGGTCAAGTGTTATTTTACTTGCACACAGCTATTAACCATATGATCTTTCAAAATTCAATATGTCCATGAGTATATAGATGTAGTATGATAATGGACATGTGTTTGAAAGTAATGTAAGCATTCGTGACCTAGAATTGTGTACTTTGAATTTTTAGCAGACAAAAGTATGATGTGTATCCAGAAGCTTTCTTATTTAGATTTTGATTTCCAGTATTACCCAATGTTTGTCACATTCCTTAATAGAATTAAAACAGTGGGCTAGACAATGCAGGAAAAACTACAATATTGAAGAAATTCAACGGAGAAGACATAGATACAATAAGTCCAACACTTGGCTTCAACATAAAGACTTTAGAACATAGGAAGTGTGTATAATTAGTTGGTAAAATCTATATTGTCATTTGTCATTCAGTCAAGATAATATCTAATCAATAATCCCAAGATTTGATCAGTGAATCAATCAGTGAATCATTTGGTTATGCAACCAGTCTTCCTAACAGCAAACCGTCAATCACTTGGTCAATCAAGCTCTGTCATTTACACCTCCAGGGTGTAGGCAATGATGGTTGGATGCCTTCCCTAACGACACTGATAGCAGCAACTGGATTCAGTTGATTCACCTTTTACATCCAGGTTTCATGTGCTATCCACTTTGCTACTGCTGCCCATATTGTTTAATCGACTATTGGAAAGTTCAAGAAATCAATTAGTTGTTGTATCGCTCAATCAATCAATCAATCAATCAGTTAATTAGGTGATCTTGCAGACGGTTAGTAGTCGATTAAATTTTCCTTCTTTATGATTATCTAAGATATTGTTAACAAGTTAATTGAATGTACCTTGAAAATGTGTGCTTGACATTTTAGTTTCCAACTGAACATTTGGGATGTTGGTGGGCAAAAATCTCTTCGTTCCTATTGGAGAAATTACTTTGAGAGCACAGATGGATTGATATGGGTAGTAGACAGTGCAGATAAATGGAGACTTGAAGACTGTAGAAGAGAACTTGCGTCATTGCTTTTGGAAGAGGTATTATGATCCTTTTCTGTTACATTAAGTCATATTTGTTGATTAAGATTCACAAACATAAATGTATAGATATTTATTTATGTATATAGATATACATGTTTATTATGAAGCCTTTAAGCCAGTAAGTAACGTCAGGCTCCATACAGGAAATGAGTGCTAGGGAACCTACTTCTGTTTTCAATAAAAGCTGCTTGTTTACTATCCCAGTGACTATTTACAATCACAAACTAATGAGCTTTAGAAAAAAAGTTCAATCCAGTGAGCAATGAACTGCTATCCGTATCTTGGTTTTTATGTTGGAAATCGTGCACCATTCCTTTGTATCTGTTGGATATTAGACCCAGGAAAGGTACAATCACGACCTACATAATTCTGAAGTATGGTAGCGAGTTCCCTTCCATGGTGTACTCTACCCCTAACTCTTACGTCAAATGGCTATTTACTGCTGGGTGGACGGATAGAAGACATCTGCAAATGAGAATTGATTATGAAGCTTTTCAGTCAGCAAGTAAGGCTCTGCACATGATCAAGTGGTAATGATGCATTTTAAGAGGGATTCAGTTCTTAATTGCTGCATTGTGTGGCGGACTAGCTAGTTCCTATCTTCCACAAACTTAACTCTGACCTTTTACCCAGGTAGCCATTTACTTGAGGCAATGAGCACGCATAACTTGAACCCCTGACTTATAGTACAGTAGACATATTTATCTATTTATTCTATTATGGTTTCTGAAAGAAGCAGTCAATCTTCTGACTAGAAATTTGAAAAGAATGCCGCATTTTGCTGTTATAGAGGTTGGCAGGTGCAACATTACTGGTCTTTGCAAACAAGCAAGATTTGCCTGGATCTTTGAAGCCAACTGAAATTAAGGAGGTAACAAGTTTTGCACTGTCACCGTAGTTTCAAGAAATGAATTTCATGAAATAATTTGTTTCCCTTACCCAAAATCATGTTTAATGCAAGCATACCTTCATAGAATAGATTAGCCTCTGAAGTCCTGAAATCTATCACTTTTTCGTTTTTAATCGCAGAAGATCTTAGTAGCTTTTTACAAATCTGCATACCTACTTTGTCAGAGACTGTCACTTTGTTCAAATGTTTTGGTAGAACCAATGTGAAAAATTACAGACAGCATTTGCTTGTAAAGAAATTTTGACTGTTGTGCAGGCTGTTGAAACTGAGGATTGTTTCCATTTGCAAAGGGTGCTAAGATATACTTACACTTATAATTTGATGATGATGATGGTGATAATGATGATGGTGATGATGGTGATGATGGTGATGATGGTGATGATGGTGATGATGATGATGATGATGATGATGATGATGATGATGATGATGATGATGATGATGATGATGATGGTGGTGGTGGTGGTGATGATGGTGATAAATTTGAATTTCTTCTGCTCATTTTGTTGCAAAGGCTACATCATCTCAATCAGCTTTAATATCATTGTAAATTCAATTGCGATCAAATATTAATTTGATTTTTGTAGTTATGTTAGAAAACATTTCATTTCATTTGAAACAGCTTTGAGCTTTGGTAAAGTCAATATGAAAATATTTGACCGTAAATTTTTCATATCATTTGAGAGTAAAGGGGGCTGATGCACCCTATCCATTGACAAATTTCATTCCTGAAATAGGGACATCTGTTTTGTTCCTTATAGCAAGTTGATGATGGTGTTGCTTTGTTGCAGGCTTTGAAGTTAGATGATATCAAGACACACCACTGGCAGATTTGTGGGTGTAGTGCTGTCACAGGAGAAAGCTTACTAGATGGCATGGATTGGATTACAGCTGACATTTCATCAAGAATTTTCACCATGGAATAATGGCATCTCCCATTTGGCCAACGTACAAACTAACGGTTATTGAAATTTGTGATTGTCAACAACATGAGGATGTATATGCCTCCATCAAAAGGGGCTTTTCAAGATGGCCATGCAATTCACACCCTATAGTGGTTGCTTTGTTTGAAGTAAAATGAATATTAGTGCCTCTTTTTCAGCAAAACACAAAGGTAGTGAACTTGCATTCATTAGATGTCAGAAAGTTCATTGTTGGGTGGTAACATTGCTTTTTTCTTCATAATGATAATATTTTGTCATAATGGTGCAGATAAAGCTTCAGCTGTCAATGGTTAATCACAAGCCTTATGGAAACATAAAGCATCAGAAATGAACTATGATTTTCATCCAATAACGGCCAATGAAAAGCAAACCAAATTATAATGAGAATGAGTAGTAGCTAACGATATTGAATGGAGATAGCAAAGACAATGAAACTGTTAGGGGCTAGCATCTAAGACAAATTTCACTTTAGTGAGCTTTTAAAGAAAATGTGCACAAAGGCAAGTCAGGGAACCGGGATAATATGCAAGCCTTGTGATGTCAGGCCCACAAAATGGATTCTGTAGAAAGCTGCTGTGCTACCACATCTTACCTTTAACGATGATATTCGGCATTTTTTGAGGCATCAGAAAAGCACAAGCTAGTAAGAGAGAGCTTTGAAAGCAGTTCACAAGGTGGAATTGTAAGACATGCAGATCTACAAAGACTCTAATCAAAGGTGGAAGAGATTGGCATCATATTATTCAAAGTTAAATACAACATGGACCCAGAGTATGTTGACAAATTGCATTGTTTTAGAGGCCCAAATTTAAAAGTTCCTAGATAAAACTGCTTTTAATATGGTAAACATTGATCAAAGTTCCTATGACCCTACACATGGTCCAATTGAGTGAAGAGAAAGGGGTTGTCAAGTATTTTTGCTATCTGCAATGAACACTTAGGGTATGCAATTTTTCTTGAAAGGAGACTTCCGTCATAGATGGATTTTTAGGCTAATTTGAAAATTTTCAAAGGCTATTGAAAACCGCTTGCAAATAGTGTCCTTAATGAGTGGCAGTCCTAAATGTTTTATCAACTGCAATTAAGTTATCATTGATAATGTTTATATTTTTTTTCATTACCCTTATTGTTTTCTTACACTTGTCTAAATCGATAGCTCAAGCGACGTTTGAAATAACAGCTGAAGCACGAAAATTTCCCAGTTCTTTCACTTTGCAAAATTGTCTACGCAATCTCCTTTCTTGCAATCTCACAGAAGAAGCACCAATAACTCATGCATTGCACCTTTAAACAGCATAACTCGTAGTAGCCACGAAGAAAAACAGTTTACGTCGATGTTATCATTACTCTATTCATATGTTTTGCTTTAGAAAGCATGGCGTATTATGTGCTAATTGCATTTCAATTTTAGTACAGTGCTGGATAGTAATAATGCTAATAACAATGATGATGATAGTAATAGAAGCGATGATAATGATCATCATAATGATTATGAAATGTCATCTTTAAAGTGGGCAGCCTGTAATGATTTATCTACAAAGAGAAAGAATCTTAACACCAGGGCCCACTGCTTAAGAGAAGTGCAAATCTAGCTTCAAAGGTTAGAAAAAGAAATATCGATTAAACAATTCGATGCGTCTATGATACGCAGTAGCGGTTTGTCCAAGTCAGTCCTTGAACTACGATTTAGAGTGCAAGGTGCTACTACGTGCTACATAGCGAGGCTAGTTCACCGGGTGATTTATTCCAAACTTGCGTCGCTCTGGCTTCGAAGGTTAAAGTGCTGCATCGATTTCTTATACGTTGAACATATGTCTAATCATTGTTTGCTTGGTCGTGTTTGTTTTTGATATACAGTGGAAACAACTGTGCATTCCTTTTCAGTGATTGTTCAGAAATAGGTCTGCCTTGGCGAAGTTTTACTCGAAAAGTTCAGCTGCAAGTTATTCTTGTCTATAGAATGTAGCTCATTGCGTGCACTTACTTGGTGTTGTGGTACAGCTTACGTACATCGTCAGCCGTCAACGCCTCCTTCCAAATAGCCCAGTCATCCATGTAGAGCGAGGGCTGCGAGTGATTCAAATGATTCCCCCCAACTTTCATGCCAGAATCTTTCTGGGTGTCGAATGAGACGAACACTGGTGATGTTTCACAAGTTTCCTTTTCTCCATTGACGAAAGCACAAGCTCCAACCGAATCATCAACTGTTATTGTGAACTGATTCCACCTTTGTTTATGAACGCCTTTACCGAATTGTTTGAGGGACCAATGTTTCTTGCCCCCAATATTAGCGTCAAAGTCGAACCCTGGCCCGTTTTGAGTGTTGGACATAAGCCGAATTCCAGGGCCTTGTGGCTCAGACATGTGTCGAAAGATGTTCAGCAATCCAGTCTGCTTTTTTCTGACTTTCAACCATATGCTGTACGTAACTGTACCGATGCAGCTACTAAACACGCTGTGAATAACAAAGTAGGCTTTTAGAAGAGGAAAGTCTGCAGAGGGTTAGTGTAATGATATAAACAGTCACAAAAGCGCCACATCAAGCGATTTCATCATGAAAATTCCGTTGCATGGCAAAATATTTTCAAGGCATCTTAGAGTTGATAAGCTGTGCCAAATTATGTTGGATACTGTCTTCATATCTCATTCTTTTATGGAGGGCTGCTTCTCACCATAAGCTGGTTTTCAAGAGGCCCTCCGACAAAAACATCAATTACAGTCTGTGACAATAATTGTAAGAACAGTACATTAAATCAAATGGAACTGCAAAACCCTGTCTACAATAGCTGCATGAAAATATGAAAATTTATGAAAGCATGAAAAGAAAGGAATCCCACTAAGTAATTTTCTTAAAACTATGCTGCGAGGATGCCGGCTTCGACTTGGCTGAGATGCTATTCCTTGACTCGGCTCAGATCCTAGTCTTGATCATGTAGTCCATCTATTCTCGTTCTTAATAGTGGAATGGTGTTGACACCCCAGTGACTCATTACGTAGCAAAATGCCCTCAAAATGTGTTTGTCGCTAACAGTAAATTGCCAACACAAAGTAGAATCTATCCTATCGTGTCTCTCTCAGCATGTCTAACATGTAAAGTATGGTAAGAGACTGGCGAAAAGGGTTGTTTTCTTGATCAGTGGAGATTCCGATATGGTTCGCCAAGGGGAAGGCCTCCGCTCACCAACCCCAGCAATGTCGTATAACAGCTTTTCGAATTTCCCCAAATTTCTGATGTGTTCCAAAATGACAGGCACTCTCCAATGCAAGTCAAAAAATTCTTCTAATTTTCCCCCAAAAAGTCACTGTTTATTCCAGCAGCTTTCAACCTATGGACCATCAGAAATCTGAAATTAGCTTTCTAACAAATCCAAAATTAACGATCAATGGACTTTATCTTATCTCTCTGCATCCTTAGCCTTTCTCCTTCTTCCTTTACTGGGGATTTTCTATATGCCTATCAAGAGCTATTTCAAGAAGAACAAACTAGAGAAATACCTCACGCAAGGGACGTCTGGCTGCGGAATTTGAAAACAGCAGCAGTCTCCAGAATTGCATTTTAGGACAGGGCGTCTACGGCCTGGTTCGTGGATTGCATTCCATTGGAAGAAGTACCTTGACACATCCAAGTCTGAGCTGGTGACTGGATGTGGCTTTGCTGGATCATCGAATGAAAAGTACAAGAATGCAGACTGGAAGTCCCCTGGAATAATAACGATTCTCTTGGTAAAAGGTTCACGTATGCAGAAAACAACCGAGTGTGCAGTCTCTCTGCGTAGGATGTACATATCGCTGTTACTGCAGAAATATTCTCATGATGTTACGCAGTTTAACCACGTCAAAGATGCAGAGTAAGGTGCAGGAAGCCAGGGTCTCCCTAAGATTTTTGAAGATCCCTTGAATTCAGGGTAGGCTTGGTGAATCATTAGTGATGATGCTACCTAATTATCTCTGGCCTCCGTAACCATTTAGCACCTTGAAAATGGGTCTGGTTTTCGTTATATAGTTTCCGAGAGCTTTGCATGTAGGCTGCTTTTGTAAGGTAACAGTCTTGATTGCAGAATATTGTAAAATACCATCTGCAGATTATATTGTTGTTGCCATCTTTTCCTTGCTCTCAAGCCCCACAACTTGATCTATGTCACAGGATGACTCTGCAACCATGCCTTGAATGGGGGAGTTCGTGGAATTTATCCGACGATTGAAAAGACGATATCTAACCAAATGCGCCGGGTGCTTTGTTTTATCTGTTTTGCTGGAACTTTTGCATTTTCCAACTTATTTGTCGTAGCTGCGAATGATTGGACCACGGCATCTTCTGACTGTCTCGCATTCATACTGCAGTTGTTGTTCTGTTGGGTTCTATTTCACAAGCAATCAATCCATAATGGATTTCCTGGGGTGTAGAGTGGCGAGGGAAGGAATTGACCACCCTGCTGCTTTACAATGCCATGCCTCAGGGTGGTATCTCTCTAACAAGATGCTCCTAAACGCTCGTATCGGGCATGGAACTCAAATTTACTTTACTTACAAGAAGCAAAGAAATGTTCAAATAAATGATGGAAAGAGAGAATGGAGAAAATACAGCAACCTACTCAAAGAGATCTCGCAATGCCTCCCTTTGGTGATCCATGTTGCGTTGGAACGACACTCACAAGTGTAGGCATTATTGATATACGATGGGATACACAGCGCTCCATTTAAGCATGGATTCGATCGACATTTACTCTAGAAAAATACAGAATAGACAAATATAACCATTCTTAAAAACATTCTTATTTTCTATTGCTTTTGAACTATAATCGATTCTGGAACTTTTTTTCTTTTATACAGCGTATTGTATTGTACAGCGCTGAATAATACATTGTTAAAAGATTTTGGCGCTATATAAGAATTTTAATTTTTATTACTATTATCATTACCATAAAAATTTTTTAGTTTGAGTATTTAGTAACAATGATTAGTCGAACCACTATCAATGGCGGTGGTTACAATCAATAAATGTAGAAATTTAACGATGATGCCAACGGCAACGAAAGCAAATTTCACCGACGTGAATGTGGCTGAAGCCGAGGATGAAAATTTGAAAATCGACTCTTGATCAACGATTGATGATGGTACCCATCATCAACTCATCAAACTCCCTACTTGTCGAATCGATCTCCAGGCCTCTGCTGCCGTTAGATTGTTAGATCATCTAATTTACGTCACATTTGGGATTCTTTATTTCATCTATGTCCCAGTAGTAAAACGTTCACATTGTATGCAGTTAGTTGGGGCTCAATGCCTCTGTAGAGTCGAACCTAGGACTTGAAAAATGGTACATGCTATTTCCCTGATTAGCATTTAGCACTTTGGGAAGGAGCATGGGAGTGAAACAAGCAGTGCTACCAGGTGGTCAGGCCCCATTTATAGCTATCACCATGTTTGCACAGTTGTGTCACCCACAGGCTAATGAAATGGAGATGGGCGCCACCCTATTCATTCAAATGATGAGGGAAGGACACTTTCTCTTGACTCAACCTATGGCAAGATCTACCCGAATTCTTGTTAGCACCCCATCTACTGAAAGTTGCGAGTGGGTGACGTCTAGAGGCCATGCCTTCCTGATTAACTGGGAGAGTTGATGACAGGTAGGAAGTCTGGCCGGTGGTAACACCAACCATCAGCTTAATGGGACTGACAGAGTGCAAATCGAATACTAATGGAAAACCCATGTCGAGCAGTTCTGCGGTGGTCTCAATAAAGATGCCAGAGAAGAAGAACAAGAAGAAATGGAAGATGGTGAAGGGAAAGAAGAAGGGGAAGAAGTAAATAAAGAAGGGGATGAAGAAAGAAAGAAGAGAGAGAAAATGAAGAAGATGAAAAGGAAGATGAAGAATGAAATGGAGAAGGAGAAGGAGAAGAAGAGGATGAAGGAAAAGAACTAGAAGTAAATGAACAAGATTTTGAACGTCGCAAATCAAAGGCAATTGAAATTCACCGGAATGTAAAGATGAATAGAATCGTTCTTTGGCTGAACCAACCATGGACTGCTGTACTTATTTACATCAAGAAGATCACAGCCATATTCACTGGTCCTTTGCTTACTCAGATTAATCGATTGACACCTGCTTTCCTTTATGCACAGTTTCTGGCAATCTGAAGCATTCCTCACAGCGTATGTGCTAATGGCGGTTGCATTTAGGTACACGTTTTGCAGTTTATCCATGACAACATATCTGATTTCAGGAGTTGCACAGTAGAACGGAGAATTGCATCGGTTGGTGGCGGATGTTGACCAAGGAAGGAAACCGAGTAGCACGGCAAAAATGGAACTGAAAAGGAAAAAAACAGCATAACCCATTTCAATCGTAGCAGGTACTAAATGCAGGGTTACAACTTTTCCAAGAGAAATGGGCTTTAGTCAACTGGCTATCCCTTCCTTTCTTGCTGATGGGGATTTTGTTTTGAGCAATTCAGAATTCGAACACACAATCGCTGCGTTATGATTTCGCACACGTAAGAAAACTGCTACGTTGCCACACTGCAAGGGAGATCTAGACACAACTTTGGGGTTTTGCCAATTATGCAGCAGATTAGAAACAAATATGAATGATAATGTTTGTAGCTAAGCGAGCGGATTCTCCCCCCCCCCTCTGATTTCTTATCAACTGACCATCAATTGGCGACAGTTTTCCATAGTATTATAGTATGTTGGTGACAACCAGATAGTGCTCTTAAGTAGCGCAAGGAGAGGCAGGCCTTCAAGCATGCAAGGTGCTTCTTCGTACAGAAGACAGTTATTAAAAAGAGTTGTAAAACTCATTCCTGTTTGACTCATGCTTGGTTTCCTTGCAGCAAAATAAGCTGCCTTCTTTATTGCATTATTCTGCCCTCACCCCATACAAGCTAGTTGAATTTTGCTCTGAGCTTCAAACCAGTCTTAAAACGCAATTTACGAGAACAAGTTTTGCAAGCTGCATTATGCTGTAGGAAAAAAATTAGTCCGTGTTTCATAAGTAATCATTAGAAGCACGTTCATATCTCATCAGGTCTCATCGTGTTCCTTGATGTCACATCGAACTGATTGCGAGTGCAGACTTGAAATTCACTTTTTCCCATCACAGCTACAGCTGATATTGATAGGAGCAATCAAAGCAAGAAACCTGTGATAACTCTATTTGAGGTTGGAAAGTAGGTAGCTATGAAGCCAGTTCACGCCAAAAGAAAACCAAGCAAGTAGCTTAAGTATCGGCACCAGGAAGGCGATGATCATCATGATGTTCTAGGCGCAATTCAATGACCAGTTATAAAGCAAACAATATCAAGAATGACTGAATGGATTCCATCTCACGCAAGACGTTTTTCAGAGAACCGCATCGTAATTTGAACAAAGGTCCCAGCGCAAATCGTATGCGCAAATTGTTGTAGACCGTAACGGTAGACCGTAACAGTAGACCGTAACGGTAGACCGTAACAGTAACTGCCACCAACCCAATAAGTCAACGCTCGTCCATTTAAGCGTGTATTCTGTAGAGTCCCTTTTGGCGTGCAGGCCAATGTGATGTCAGCATTAGATAAACTTACTGCGTCTTCATCTCTTTTGTCAATCTCTGTTGGCTGCTCCAAGTGGTACGAGATGAGCTACCTTCTTCTGCCGTAAGCTGTGCGTGTCAGAATGAAATTCAAATGCATTCCCATATCAAGGATTTTCAAAGGATATTCATGTGTAACCAAGTGGCTATTTCAAGCAAATGAATAGCTGCAATTTCTCATTCAAAACTGACTCTAACGGAATTCCCCAAAGTACCAGCAATACATTACTTCAGCAAAGTCTGTTCCTAATTAATTATTATGTCCTAAAACATTACGTGCCAAATGATAGAAAGCATCACTGAAAGGGCGCTGAATTTTCTTGTTGGTAGCACTCATTGAAATACTTTGTATTAACTTATAAATTCTTGATTCAAATGTTAATCCAAAGGCGTGGCGTGGTAGTAATTACTTCGAAATCTGTGTCTCACACAGGGTACAAATATCGGGGAGCACTTTGTTAGAGAAGGGTCATATTGGGGCACGGCATTGTGAGGTAGAGTGGCCTGTTATTTTCCCCTTGACGCTCTATCCCCAGCTTGACCCATTAACTGCTAGATAGATAGGCAGGGAGCGAAGGGAAGCTTGAGTGAGCGTGATGCAAACTCGGGACCTGGTGCACAGTGGGCGCATGCTCTAACCATTATGCCATCATTCAAATCCAAGATGAATAAACTCAAATCCAAGATCAATAAACTTGATCTGATCTCTCTCTCCTCTTAGCCTTTCGCTTTCTTCTTTCTTCCTTTGTTGAGGCATTGTATAGGCCACCATGGCCTTTCCCCAACATAGCTCACTAAAAAAAACTGCCTCTCATTATTGTGCAAGCAAAGCCAGATTGAATGACAAGAGGCTCCCTTCAGCCATTGGATACGCATTTTTCAGGTAGATAGCTGTACTTAATTAGGGCTCAGAAATACGAATTGGCGTTTTTATCAGTTTTCTTTATATAGTTCGTATATTCACAGCGGGAGCTTGTGGCAAATGATTAGCTGGAACACCTATTCCAAGATGTCTTAAATGGCATGTATTGGAGGCTTCAAGACCCCTGACCCCGTTGAGTTCCCCATCAGTCCCTCGTCGGAATTTGAAGAGTTAGAAGTCATTTCTGGCTACAGCTTGCACAATGCGCCGAATACGATTTAATTGGAGCAAGCACACTTTTTCCTTAATGTATTTTGAATGGGATGCGAGGGTTTCTAGCTATTCGCAGGTGAGTGAAGCCCACTCTGTATGCTGCATCAAGGCAGGGGATCCCCAGTTTAATGCCCCTTCCGAAGGACGGCAAGGTTAGTTGCGCGGTCATCCCTCCAAGAGGTCTCCCACCCAGAATTCGCTCGCCCCCAGTCACGAATATCAAGTCTTCATGCATGAAATCTCAATCCTGTTGGGTGGAAAATTGTATGCTCACGCAGGTGTAGCACCGTTCCATAGATACACGGCCCAGAATCGCAACCAAGAACGTGTGGTACGACAAATCAGTTTGCAAATAATTCTGATCTTTATGAGAGGATAGATTGCAAGAATGACTGAGTCTAACTCCACAAAGGATTATAAGAAGCATGCCAAGTTATATCTTGTCTCCTGTTTCACCATTTTCCATCATCATTTCGTTAGCGCTCTGAGAATCTGTAGCATCTCAGCAAACAATAAACTCCTAAGCAACATCCTTGCAACTCACTCGCATGTTTGGCTACGAGGCTGCGCTCAAAACCGGCGCAATAGTGCGAAATCGCAAACAGAACGTTCCTCCTGCAAATCCATACGTTCCAGGAGACAAAGTGTCTTAAGATACTCACGTAATGAGCCGATTTCTCAGCTCCTAGCAAGCTGGTAAGAGTACCAAGCCACTGGTAGGGTCTTGTAAACTTTTATTCCTTGAGAACTGGCAGGGATCGATAAAAATATTCTTCTTGCTCATTGGTCCAGAATCTCCCTTGATCGTTTGGAAAAAGTTGTGCATCATTATCATTAATAAGAGCTGGCCTTGTCACCACAGGTTCAGGGGGTTTCACCTGGACTTCCCGGATGGGGGCTGAGCTCCCCAACAAAGGGGCTAGATTATTAATTCACAAAAGCTTGGTCACAGACGCGAATCTTTCCCCCGATTCAACCTCTGGCGTCACCCTTGCAGGCTCACTAGTTTCAGGAATGGCAGGGGGAAAAGGAAAACAAAATTACCAGAAATTGAATGATTAGTGGGCCCTACTGTAAATAATTAACTAACACATTGTTGATTATTGCAGATTACCCACTTTAAATATGTCCTATTATTATTATCATTATTATCATTTGCGAAACGTATTTGATGTTGTACAGAAAGCCTGCTGGCGTGTTATTCGCACTTTCGCCATCAACAAAGTATTGGACGTGAAGAGATTTGTTGACATACCACACGAGCACTGACACTGATAATCTAGTAACCTTAAATAAACATTGCCATTGTATATCAATGTAGTGCGAACAGAAGCATTCTCCCGGATATGAATTATATGGCGTTTGCTCTAAGTTCTGGATACGCCCATCACATTCCATAAGATTGTTCCTCTCATTTCGACTTGCACGGTGGAAGACAACACGTATTATGGATCAGTGCAGTAATTGCTCAACAGTTCAGAGACAGAACGGCCTCGACGGTCTATCAAATGCAAACAGATTCGGGCTCCTTGCCTTGATTATTATGATCATGCTTATATCTGTTGTTGGTAACACACTCATTCTCTATACGCTGTATAAGGTGCAGTCATTGCGATCCATGTCGTCAGCGTTGGTTGCTAACTTAGCAGTAAACGACCTTTGCATGTCTGTCTTCATACTGCCGACGATTGCTCTCGTCATAATAGAGAGGGGATGGACGTCCAGCTTGCATCTCTGTTCCGCTGTAGGCTTCCTTGACAGCATAGTGACCAAGGCGCAAGTAATGGCACTTCTCTGTATTGGCATCAACCGGTTTATTGCTGTGCGACGCCCTACATTTTACAGCTCAGCGAAAAGTAAAAGATTCTGCAAATACTGTGTTATATTTGGTTGGTTCTATTCGATTGCTTGGAGCTTGCCGCCACTGTTTGGTCTCGGGGAGTACTCTTATATCGATAACAAGTTGTTTTGTGGACTCACCTTTAACACGAGCTATGTGTTCGAGCCGATGAACATTCTGGCCACTGCTATATTGCCAGGAATAGCTGGTCTTATCATTTACTCCATTGTGCTAATCGGAGTTTTCAGACATATTCGCCAAGTCAATTCAACGCTAGGCAAAGAAGTCTTTGAGCTGAAGGAAATGAAAGGAGACTCTGTGCATGGGACTCCAACAAAAGAGGTAAGGCAGCCGGCAGTTGATAGAATCTAGAAGTAGAAGGCGCGAAAGGGCTCAAACGCTGTTGTTTCTTAAACCAATGTCAAACGTGAAATGTCTGGAAACTGCCGGCCTTTGTTCCCAAGAGTTGCTCCACACATCCCATGCCTGCTAAAATTAATCTTGCTAGTTCAACTTCGACAGTAATACCTACCACCTGTAGAGGTCGATGAGACAGTCTCTTGACGTCAAATGCTTTTTAAGTTCATATTCCAAGCTCCTCTGCTTCTTTTCCAAAGGCTTAGGATAACTTTGGGTGTGAAAGCTCAGGCAAAACGCAAGTCTACTACTATATTCATGCAAGTTATTCTTTCCATTTACGTTTGGAACTTTTTGAAATTTTCTCATAAGGATGAAACTGTTACCTTTTGATAACTGTCCAGCTTTGCCATGTCGCATGGATAGAATCAGGTTGCAAGAAAGTTAGAAGTCAGATCACGAGGAAGCTACCACATGCAAAAACAATGCTTTTGCCGCACGTTGATTTAGAACATGATGAGAAAAAGGGTGAAAAGTTATTAATGGGCTCATTAGGTAACTTTGGCTGTTAATCTCGCACCATTCGATCAGGCTAACTTTCAAGGGGCCTTCAAGAAAGTCTTCAAGAAATTGTAAAGTCGTGTTATGATTCCAGGTACTTAGACAAATCCAAATAAGCATTACTGACAATAAAAACTCAACCAATAAAGGATTATACATTCATTTGTTACCTGCTTCTTGGCTATTTCCAAATTCAATCTAAATCTGTCCTTTTCTTCCATGTCGACTTTCGTGTTCAGATCCTGAATTGTTCGTGTTCAAGGCCTAGGTAGCATTCGCCTCTTGTACAGTCGTAGAGGCATGAACCGTGGCACGAGAATGCATCCCCGTTTGGTACTACAATGCACGTTTCCACGTCTCAATGGACCAGAAAGCTATTGAAATCTCTGCTTTCTTTCTTTGTTTTTGTTCTTTGTCTGTTTGCTTGTTACCTGATATTTCTTTGGTAGTTGTCGCTACAGGTTTATGTTGGATGGTAAAAGTTGTCAGCTACCAAATTTTTGACATTCCGAGAAAGGTCTGGAATTCCAGAATGGTAGTGGTTTAAGAAACTAGATTGTTTTCTCACTCAACAGAATACAGCGATTAGTTGCAACAAAGATATCAGTCCTAGTATTAGGAAGTTTACAGCGGCTTGACGTTGTTGATCCCCAAGTACAAAAGGCAGTTTAAGAAGAAATCGCTCTCGATATTCTAATAAAAAGCGACGCAGAGAAAAATGATTAACTTGTTTGTCTCTTCAAGCAAAAACGGGAAATGCTTTATCAAACATTAATTAGTCTAAATACCGACAGAATTTGTCAACCGAGGATGTTGCTGAGGCCCTTTCACCCTTTCCTGCCAAGTCGTCTTCCTTTTGCTCTTCAGTCTCTCTTGAGCAGGCGTGGACAAACTTTTCAGCAGAAGGGCCGCAGTCACCAATTTCAAATTTTAAAGGGCCGCCACAGTGTGTTGCTAAAGCTGTTTCAAAATTAGACTGTCACGCAATAAAGATGAAAAATATGATTAACTCTTTTGAAAGCATAATCCACCCTCAGTATCGCAACGCTTTACATGTTTATAGTGCATTTATGCGGTGCCAATTGATTAGAAAACGAGAATAACAGGAGAGTTGTTTTTGCTTGATACATGTTATTGGCGGGCCACAAAAAAGCACTCGGCAGGCCGTAGTTTTCCCACCCCTGCTCTAGAGTTAGCCTTTCCACTTATTCTTACAATCGACTTTTAGCTATGTTATTGTACACATATGTTTTTGCAGTGCTTTTATCTTCCATGCTTTACTTGTTACGCAGATCCACCTTTGAAAGCAGATCCACCTTTGAAAGCAGATCCTTCTTTGCTTTCAACGACGTAAATCTGCTCAGAACATGTATAAGTTATTAGCATCATTATAGAAATATTTATTACTGCTATATTTCTATTGTTGTTAGTCGTTGTAAGCCAGCCAGGTGCAAGTTACCTTTTAAGTGAGACTTGCACTTGTATTTTTAAGTATTTAATAAGTTATTATCTTCTTGTTGCGTCCGGCCTAGCAAGGTTCTCGGTGTGATAGATTGTCATTATACTTCCCTTTCTTCATTCTAATGACATATTTATCGCAAGAAGGACTGAAACCAGTATTCTTTGATATATTCTAGTAACAGACAGCTCCATGTTCTCTTAAGAGTTCAGCTAAGCACGACTACACAACAGCCAGTTGAGGGCTCCCAACATTAAGTCGATCAAATGCAGATCCAAATTAATGATGGCAATGCTCAATGCTTTCATTGCTTTATTTCAAGCAAAGATTTGGACGATATTTGCAGATTTCTGTTGCATTTATGTTGTCTCGTCCTCCAATTTGTATCTGACAAAAAAGCTTCAATAACTTACACAGAAACGCTTACGTCACAACTGAAATCAAGGCCTTCCACTGTTGAAATGAGAACAACAAATTGATACGATTATTTTTTATACCCCAAGGCATTCTCAACGGCTACAAATGCAGTTTCAAGTCCATCTTTGCTGCCAGACGGAAGAAGTACATGGACGATGAATGAAAAGAAGTCGAGAAGCAAAACGATTCGAAAACTGCAGCAAACCAAAGATCTGAATCAAATCACTGTAGCATTCCTGATAATCGTTTTGACATTTGCAGTATGCTGGATCCCAAGGGGTGTCGCCAATATATGGACATTGTTACGGGGCAGAAGTTCGGTCCCTCTCGCCCTCGAGATTGTATCTACGTTGCTGATTTTCACGACACCGGCAGCAGATCCTGTCGTTTATGGCTACTACAGGACAGATATGCGTAATGCATTTAGAAACACTCTTTTTGGTGCTTGAGTGGCCTGCCCTCTTTCCGTGGTAGTACAGCATCAACACAGCTTCAAATGCGCGGTGTGAGGTTCAGATGGTTGGAAAACACCCATATAATGCTTGTGGTAGTAGAAAGCTTTGGGAAAGGGGCACTCTGAGCAAAGTGGAAAAAGCAGAGCTGAGCTTCATACACGAAAAGTGCGATGGGGAGCACCCTTTTAGAGAGGTACCATCCTGAGCTATGGCACTCTGCGTTAGGATGGTGAAATCTTTCCTTGTCGCAATATACCTCTAGCTTTAAGTCAGGTAAGTACCTGGCTAAAAACCGAGGGTACATTGCGATGAGGGAAGATTTCCGGGTTAACAGATGGTGCACTCTCTAATGCTGGGTTAACAGACAGAGGGCGTCCAGAATCGAGAATAAGTGTCTCCAGCCCCAGCCCCAGCCCCAGCCCCAGCCCCAGACCGTTAACCTGCTCCAATCACAGTGCCAACGCACCCTCTGCTATCAGACAAGGGCCTGCCTATGTAGAGGAAGAAGGCACTGCAAATCAAAACGAATTTCAAGCAGCCTGACAAAAATGGAAGCCGGCTAAAAATCTACTGCAAGCACCGATTTGTTCGCAAAAGATAACAAACAGTAACATTAACTCTACATCTAGTACGGAACACGTTTTCCAACACCTTTCATGTTGGCGTTTTTAATTTTCTGTTTCCCAGAATCATCTTTCAAGGTCGAGTTCTCCCTCTTATCCAAGAGATATTTCTGGGTACTTCTCGAAAATTGCATTTGCCAAGAGCCAAGAAATGCATACAAAATCGGACACAACCGTGTGAGCTTGAATTCGTGTTTTATTTTCAGTTAGACAAAGCAAAGGGTCTGTGATCAAGCACCCTGGAAGTTATTCTCTCCGTATATTTACAGCGTCAACTTTACACACATGTTGTATAAAACTCTTCTGTTAATTTTTCTAACGTTACATATGCAAGTTACACAAAAAAGCATTTGCTAATTTCGCATATATACAAGCTGCATAAATCTGTGCTCTTAACTTTTAGATAACGTATGCTATTTAGATAAGGAAAAAATCTATGTACAGTACAGTTTATGTAAATGCTCTCAGTCCGAATCGGTCTCGGTCTCCGTCTCAAAGTCATCATCATCACCATCAGGTCTTTTCGTCTCTTTTTTCTTCCTCTTTCTGAATTTCTTATGATAACCTTCAGGCTAAAGAGGTTCGAAAGAAAATAGCAACGATGTATCAATGCTATATGTGTATAGAATACCCGGCCTAAACCAGTAGCTGTGCAATTAAATTGTATCTAGTGTTTTCATGCCCCGGAAAGCTACTTTGAAATCAAGATCTTTGAAACATACCCGTCGTCTTGAGACTTAGCGCTATGCTCTCTGTTCTTTTTTCCTACTTCTTATTTCTTATAAATATTTGTTTTTCCTTGGTTTGGATTCATTTGACTTGACGCCTTTGATCGAAAGTTTTTCTATTTCTACCACAAAAACAGAGCTTTGTGAGAACGTTTTCCTCAGAAAGCCCCACTGTCCGAGCAGTAGCATGACTTCATTCATGACTACTGTCTTGCAATAGTGTTTACATATCATCTTTTAAATTCATCGTGACAAACAAATATATAGAATCGTCCAGTGATCCCAGTATTTGCAAGCAAAATTTAATCAGTGCACATATCAGAAACGTGGGATCTTTTCCAAACTGAGCTGCTTATTCGAGCAGTTTCAATAGAGAATGCAAATATTTGTAAGCAGATGCTTCAGATTTGCAAGCATTCCACTTGTTGCGCATTTCAGTGAGAGGTTTCTCAGACGCACCATATGCGTCAAGAATGAAGCAGAATAACAACATATTCGTATCAGCTGAATAGCCAGGAATTAAATCCCCGTTTCTTCTGCGTCAAGCCAGGGAAGTTCTTTTCGCTGAGTGAGAGCTTCACACATGTCCGATTATCCAAACTGTGCTAGGCTACGCTGGCGAGAAGCGGTAACGAGCCTGTGACTAAGAGCGACTAAGAGACTCAAAGTTGAACTCCATACTGACTAACACATTCCTTTTGCCTTTGCTCCTTTAACGACATTCCTATTCAAATCTATGCACAATTTTGCTTTTTACGTGACAGGAAATTTAGGGTGAACGAAGTAAAACGTTCAATTCAAAGGCAGCAATGACGTAGTGAGCTAGTCAAAGACTGCAAAATTTCAGAATTATAGTTGGTTTTGAGAATTCGTCGGCTGCGATCCTCCATTATACATTGTACTTTAACTTAAAAATCTGGTTTGTGGCAAAAGCAGAGAGGCGAGGGCGAAAAAGTATCGATACAGGGTTACGTCAAGTTTGATCAATGGGAATGAGTCTGGTGGTTTATGAAATGGAATTTCGTTTCACTGTCTTTCAGTACTTGTCGAAACCACTGTAATTCGTTTTTATTCAATCTCGATTCATTTGCTAGGCATTTGTTCCGCAGTAATTTTACTCTCTCATAAATCTTAGCTGGCCTGAATTACCTTTATTTAACTATTCGTTTAGAAAAGCAAACTGTAGACAAAAATAGATGGATAAAATAAGATTAAAAGAAGTTTTTAAGTTAGGGATACTAAATCTTCATCTTTCAAATTTCCTCCCTAATGCACGCCATCATCTACCTTTTTTCTTAAATAATTCAACGTTGTAATCAAGTTCTTCCTCAGAAAGTTACACCGATATAATCTTTTCCTTAGTAATTTCATAATGCAATCAAAGCTCTCAAGTGGAGGGCTCTTTTCAATCAGCTCCAGCTGAGAGGCTACCTTCCTTAAGCAAATCCAATATTAATATAAAATGCAACGACCTAAGGCCATGGCAAATCGTGAAAGATTTCAAATATAAAGTGAAACTCATTACCACATCATATTGTTGCTTCCTTTGCTTGCTCTTTTCCTGTAAAGAAAACAAACCCCATCATATCAATGTAGTACAAAACTTGTTGTGATCAGATTGATTTGACGATCAATTGCATCAATCTTGGTCATTTGATTGAGTAACTGACTGAAGGATTGGTTGATTGCCTCATTAATCAGATTGATCGGATTGAAAGATCGATACATTGATGCGCACACCAGTCCCTTTTATTACTACTACCCTCTTATGGTCTAAGATTCAACTGATTGACATTAGCTGATTGATTGATCAACATAATGATCTGTCATTTGATTTGTCACTTAATCTGGTTATCGATTAACTTATTGACTGATTAATTGATTGAAGCATTAAAGGCTTGGTATATAGTTTGTTGATTGTAGGACAGATCAATTGAGATATGGAAGAATCTTTTCGTAGACCGGATGTTTCAATAAGAATTGTAGCGGATTATTGGCTAACTAAACTGATACATGTTTTAATCGATAGCTGGAAGCACGGAAAATATCTTGTGACACCCAATGAAATCATTAAACACTCTTCGTAATGAACCAGCAATCAATATTTATTTACATATACTATCATGTTTACCTCCCTTTTTTTCTCCGCAGTTTTAGGCTTGACGTCTTCCTCAACTTCATCGCTGAATCAAATTTTACAGATTTAGTAAATACTGATGGTTGTATGCTAGAGAAATTTGAACATCTATCTCTTTGAATACTTACAGATATTGCTGGAGGTGGGATTCTAGCTCTCTAAGGAAAGAAAACCAGGCTTCTATTTTCTACCCTATCTACCTTATTCAAGCAAATATTGATTTTCATTTTTTGATCTGTAAGATTAATTTAAGAAGAAACAAATACATTCTCAATACTTGCAAGGGGTAGTTGGCGAGAAGAGGGAATGGGCAACGTGTGGGGAGAAAATAAATTGCAATCCTACCTCAAAATGGCGTGGCAAAGAGTATAGGGTGTCAAGATGTCATTCGAAGTTCAAATTGATTATGGGAGTCGAAATCGCATTTTACCTTTTCTTTAAACGTCAGTAAAATTGACTGTAATTTGGCAATCATCGTAAAAGGACATGCTGTTTTATAGAAAGGGCAACTGCTTTATTCTGAGAAAAGTCGATATGGAAACACGAAAATTGAATACAGTATGGTGTAAATGCTGGGGACCCGTTTTAGTTTTTTCGATGATTGACAATATAAATAGAATATAGATTTACAGCAGTTTTCTGTGCCGTCCGTAGCAGAAAGGAGATAAAGTCACCTGGTTCTGGCTACGAACGGCATCAAAAATTCCTTTAAACATAAATCAAGACAATGAAAACAGCAACAAAGCAGTCTGTGTACCACAGCACCATCTCATCAGCTAGGAACAATCACGTGTCAGTTAGGTATTAAAGGATTAAGGAAGGTCTGCAATGGGTCTCTAACGCCTCCCTGAATTCAGCAGAAATTCAAAATCGGGGCCGATGTGAGTGGCCCCAAATGGAAAGGAGACTGGAGGATTCTCACTATGCTGTGAATTTTAAGGATCAGAAGAGTGCTTCAGCTCTGAGACGAGCTAATTCTGAAGTTCAAATGATAACCTAGATGAACAAGGATGCACCTTGGGCAATGGACCGCCATTTACATTTCTTCGAATGACGTCGCTTACGGATTCTGGCCTTGCAGCCATTTTGATCAGAGACTGTCGCAGTGAGCAGCAATGAACCAAGGGACCATGACGTCTTCACAAAACGATGAAGCTGCTTACAAAGTTTGTTAGATGCCTCAAGTAAAATAGACATCAATCGAATGAGATGATTTCTAGATCAAACATAAAGGAAGACTTGAAAACGCATAGCTACGGCGATCAGCTCGGCCGTGTTAAGCCAAAGCTCCAAGGACGCAACTTCTCGGAGGCCTGACCGTGAAATTTAACACACTTTCCTTCAAAATAGGTTCTGAATTAGGGATCTTCTGCTTGGACGTAACATGCATAGTGGATTTTGGTGATCTATATGTTGCTAGAAACCCATCCAGCCCACTTGAAATAAATCAACGAAGGAGTGAATAAATGGATGAAAAACTAGACGAGACCTGGAATGATGTTTGGGACCTTGTCATTGATAGGCGAGCCTTGAAAGCCATAGTCGAACCAAAGTGCTAAGTAAGTAAGTTGCTTTTTCAGGCTTCAAAACGAAGCAGCTTGAAAAATGGAGCCGCTTTGGTTGATTTTACAATATCAAAACTCACACATCATCATTCGTGGGTTCGTTGATGGGGCTTACTGCCTCTCCACGTTTTATTTTCGCAATTCTTTCTTTCAATCTTTTGTTTTCTTCTTGAAATGGATCGTTGTACGGCACAAAAGACGATGAAGTGGTCTGAAAAAATGAGGAGAAATTACATTCACGTGGAATACCTCGATCCTTTACATGACGTCACATTACTTTGCGGAAGCCTTGCGCTGCACAGAGCTCAGTCCGCTTTTGCTTTAAGAAGAAGATTAGTCTGAGACAGGAATCGAACATATTTCTTCGGCAATTAAACAGTTGCCAATAATATTGCTTTCCCTAAAACTTTTCTAAACTTGTTCTAAACTCTACCTAAATGTCACACAAGGCTCTTGTCCTTCTGCTTTATACCATCGATTTTTCCACAACTTTCCATAAACTTTTCCTGAGCATTACTAGACTTCTCCATCACGTCGTATTCAATGGGAGGGTAATATACGCACATTGCAAACTCCACAAGGCATTTGCTTTGTACATAGACGGATTGAAATGGCAAAAGGAGGCTCACCTGCTGTCTTGTAGACATAACTGGCTTGATATGCTTCAGTCTTTCATGCAAAATCTAAAATTACGTGAACAGGTTTGAAAAGACTGTTTCCACGTTCGCAGAAAGAGAATGAGGCATGCTGCATGCATAATGAGGTGTGAAAGCACTTAAGCAATTCTCAGGCGAAATTTGACGCTAAAAGAGCAAGGCAAACGCCATAAACACGCAATCGTTGGAGACAAAGCATTTCTATGCGCTTCAAAAAGTATATAAGTACAGCCCATATATTTCGCTGATTTGACTCCCCATTAAAAGAATAATCAGGCAGCAATTAGTTCTTCAAGAGATGCTGAGAGCATTCAAGAAGAGCTGACGAAGAGACCGTGTGAGTAACTTAACTGTGCTTGAGATGAAGCTTATGATACTTTACAAGCAAGAATGAATTATAAAAGGCACGATCCATCTTGCGTTAATGAGAAAGAATGAACGGGTTTAATTATGAAACACTAAAAAGTTTTGGTAAATTCAGCGTTGCACTTGCCAAACGGAACTTCAAACATCGAACAAAATTAGACTCTTACCTTGTTTTCTTTCTCGATTGCTTTGGTCCATGCTTCAATGTGTTTCTTTCTTGGGCTCTCTCTGCAAAATTCAGAACTTATTGCTGGCTAATGAGAAACTTTATCAGTGAATTGAATCAAAAGCTCATTACCCTTCGATAACGCTATCCTTGATTCCTAGAACCATTGATGACTGCGTACTATTCAAATGGATGAGGAGATCTGATAATGTTCTATTAAGAGAGGGGTTTTAGACCCTAGATGAAGTCATTCCCGTCGTTGCGATGTGCTTTAAAATTGTGGGTTGCGTTGGAAAATCCAAATATGTCAAATCGTAATTGTTGTGATCTGGTTGCATTCCCTAGAAACAAATCAAATTTAATTTCTACCTTGTTAACTACCTATTGGAGCAAGGCATTCAAGGCTACCTTCGCAACTGTAATGGGCGGCTTGCTCCATCTTTAGTGCCACTCTAGTGAAAAGGGGCAGCAGGCCAGTGTAAATGTTTGGGAACAGCAAGGGCTGATGTAGAGGCCGATTTTATCAGGAAGTCCAAGGGAAAATGGGGCAACACAGAGGGAAACGACTTTCACTTCACTTTCTCTGCATAAAAGCATTATTTCATGTGAGTCTGAAAATGAAGGCTGAACCTCAAGCTTAGCTTTTTAGCTGAGTTGTTTTAGGGAAAAGTCATGGTGGCCTCTACAAAGGCCCACGAGATCGAGTTTATTGATTTTAGATTTGAAAAAGGGTTCGGGAAAGGAAAAAAGAACTTTACTTAGAGTATGCTGAGCTGATGGTTCTGTGTAATTCCACTAAAAGGAGTAACGAGGTGGGTTACATTGAGAGGAGGGAGAAGGGTAACGCTCGAAAAGCATAACTAATCGGTGTTCTGAAATCAAGCTTCAGAAAGCGAGTAGAATCTATCTAAAAGGACGCCTAAGTGCTGCAGATTACGATATCCCACATACAATTAGCATCAAATTAAAAGGTGTATCTACAAGGTGAACTGGTTAATGTGTATACACATACCTTTCTTCAGCCTTCTTCGCTGGCTTCTTTTTCTGGTCACTCATTATCTTCAAGATTCGTTGCTGCATCTGTTTATTTTCTTGACTGATCCTCTCCTCCTGAACGGCGTTGTCGGCAAACCTCGTTCGGCGCTCTGGCTCCTTCGATTGAATTCAAAAACCGATCAAATTGTGAAAATACACTGCGCTCGAAGGGCTAAAGACTCAGATGAATTTTAGAGAGCTTTGTCACAGCATATCAGCGAATCTTACGCAAGTTTCTGCTAAATCTAGTTTCGGTAACGCTAAAAGGCCAATAAACTGTTTCAAAGATAAGCCCCATACCCTTCCATCTATAACGACTGAATTAGACAACTGAGCCTCAAAACAATGTCGAAAATACGCAAATAAAAACTGCATTTCAGTCTTTGTTTTTAAATTTTTTTCTAAACGCACTTTTAAAGTGCTGCTTCTTTATTCATCAACTTAGTATTTCATTAACTTCCCATTTCAATTGAAGAAATAACAAGTAGAAATATAACGATGAATTGCACTAATTTGTTGCACAGAATGTCTTAAAAATTTTCTCTTTAAAGGAAGCATTCAGAAATGATAAACGCTTTGGAATGGACGCATACCAAAACGTTATGCGGTGTTGATATGAACTGCATTACCAACTTATATAGTTAGATATTACCTGTGCATTGCTGTGGCTAATAATGCTCTTGATATTTTCAATTCTTTTCTTCATTTCCTAACGAAGAAAGCCAAAGCTTCTTCAAAAGATACGGTCTATCTTTGATAGCCAGTTACCAATGACAGAAGAAGCTTGAGGGAGTGTGGAATGGCAAGTTCCCCAATATAATAACGATGCATCAGCAAATATTTGCAAGAATCATTTGAAGATGATAAGAAGATATTTGTAAAACGTGACAAGAGCGATGAATAATGAAAAAGAATGCATCGATAGGCGAATAGAAGAGTACACTACTTCTGCTACTTCTACCTTCTACCGCTGTGTTTGTGTGTGTGTGTGTGGTGTGTGTGTGTGTGTGTGTGTGTGTCAGCGTGTAATATTTATAGATATCATTGGAATTCAAAAACTAACCCGATTATCTGCGCTAAAACTTTTGACTCCAACTGGTCGTCTGCAAGAAGATCTTCGATTCAGTTGTACAGAAAAAGCACCACATTCATCATCATTACTATCATCATTGACTGAAGCTTCATCCTTATCATTTAGAATAAATTAATGCTCTGTTTCTCGTTGGAAACTTGAGCATTTCAGAGCAAGCCAAGTAACAGTGTAAAATTTCATCGCATAAAATACTGATGTAGTTCAAGTTGGCATACGTGAGAACAAAAAGGTGTGGAAGTAGCATAACGTTTATGATATACGCTTAATATGATTATAACTATTTGAAATCATCAGTCTCACTCGTGTCTTCATACAGAGACATATCTTAGTTTTTCATGAGATTTAATCTCATCGACTCTCTCTTCCTTCAAGTCAGTCAAACGAATTGTGCAAACCTTTTTATCTGTGTTTGATTTTCGATTTCAAAAGTTGGACCACTTTGGAGAATGCTTTCAAGCCTCTGGTGGATTTTCAAGTTGTCTTCTTGAATCCTCCGTGCATTTCGCTCGTTTCGATCCTCAAAATTGGAGTGGATTGTGAATTTCTAAAAATTGATCAAAAACATTATTTCAAAACTCATTGAAGGCAAAAGAATAGACCTCACATGCATATCTCAACAACCAAACACCCAAAAGACAACTTTTAATGGTACAAGAGCGATCAAGTATAAAGCAAGATAGTGTAATAAAGCACATCAAAGTTCTTTGCAATACAGTGTGATACAACACAATACAATACAGCAAAACACAAAGAAGTACATTGCAGTGGCACATTGCAGAATATGATACGATACAATATTGCACAATACAATGCGGTGGGACAGAATATAATCTAGTACAATGCAATACAACACATTGCAATGTAACATGATGCTGTGCAAAATCGTACCATGCAATGCAACGCAATTAGATAGGATACAAAGTAATGTATCATTACATTCATCATTTATTAGGTGCACATCATTGACAACAAGGTGCAAAGCAGGCTACGTTGTTTCAAGCATGTATTGAGAAAAGATGGCGATCGTCCATCTGTTGCGGCGTGTGAACAATGTGGAGGTGACTGGGCGCCGACATCGCGGGAGACCCAATAATAGATCGCGGGGTTCATTCATTAATTTATCATATTTTCACACGAAAACCCAATCAGCTGCTAAATAGGTATCACTTTATAGATATGAATGTGCAAAGATATGTAAAAAAACAACGAAGAACGAATAGAAGTACGGAAAATCGCAACACAACCTTGACATGGAGACCCTAGAGTTGACATGTGAGATGGCCTAAGACCGTGCGGTTCGGAAATCGAAACTGGAAGCAGCGACCCCTTACGGGAGAAGCTAGTAGCAATGATGATTATAGAACCGAAAATGTTTTTGACACATGATCTTTATTAGGAATATTTTCAGTAACGTGCACATTCGAAAACTGTGGAACTGGCGTGGTTCTCTATATAGGCACATCATGTGGCATCTTACATTTTTACTAAAGCACATTTGGGGAATTGTATTGGTATAGTGGATAATATGGTATGCTGTCATGCAAGCATCGTGTAATCAATTCCCCGTTGGAGCAAATTCAAGCCTGCTCTTCAAAGCACTCGGTCACAAAGCAAAGTCAGTGATCAATCCTTCGGAAATCGAGAAAAAAAAGAAAAAGTACCAGTCAACTGTCAATGGACAAATCGTCAGTCCTCGGCGATTTGGGCGGCACACACATTGAACGTACCACAAATGCAAAAGGATTGGTATGTATAGTTTACTCATTGTTGCGGACTAACGAGTTATTTGAGAGAGATAACAGAGAAAATGGGATTTACTTCAGTTGGTGTAAGATTCAAGCGATGTCGCGCCGCATCGATCCTTTCCTTCAAATGCTGAATCAAGAAAAAACATCGCAATTAAATATCCAAAGAAAGAAAGCACTAAATGAGTTACATAGCAAAAGCTTTAAAATGCACACAACAATTTCAAGCAATTCTGTGTTTGTTGGTGAGACAGGAATTAGAGGTCGCCAAGCTTCAAAGAGACTTGTGATTCTACAGCTCTGCTAAGCATCATATATGCTCAGGAAACTGGAAAGCTTGTCAAGCAAGTCATTAGACCTGTTTGTCAGTATTCTAGCAGCCTTTTTGCAGTTTTTGAGGCTGTAAAAGCGTGCTTGAGCCACTGCATTCCCACACCGAGCAGCGGTAATGTAACTGTGGTTAAACTATGCTTAGGTATAGTGATCTTAAAGAAGACTCAGGGAGAAATTTATTAACGTGCTTTGATTATGCGTATACATTTATTTGAGAACTTTATCCTGAGAATTTTGCAAATTGAGAAATCTATTATGCTTATTAGAGCGCGTGTTGTAATTCCCACAGTCTTTGATGTCTTAGAAGCGTCTTCAGAGCAAAATCTAGACACCACTCAAGGTAAAAGACGTTACATTGCTTTTGATTGATTCAGCATTAAAAACAAAATAAATTACTTTATTTTCATTCATAATTCTCTGCTCTTCATTTTGTCGAAGTTTTTCTCGCACAATATTCATTTGTTCGCTCTGCAAGGGAATAGTCAATGGAAAAAATATCAACTCTTAGCTCGATCTCTTAGCTCGACTTGACCCCTCAGCTAAAAAACGACCTATGGAGACTCAAATATTTCATTGCTCCAGAAGTCAGCTGCCTGATGTGAAGGAGATTAGAGCTACAACGAAATGCTATCGTATACGCAGTAGCTGTTGGAAATGAACACTGCAAAATCTTTCAAGGAAAGAATGCAAAATGTAAACCACCATGCATGATCTTCAGAAGCGCAAAAGGGCATCTGACTTCCCGAATACTCTTAGCTCTGGTCGTTACTGACCGACCATTCGTGGTCATCTTGAAGAACATTCCACTTTTGAAAATGATTATTGAAAGCCTAAGATTTCCACTTTATCCACCCAAAAGTAATATTTTAGGCCTATATAAAAGATAATAGCTCCCCGTAAAAATACATCTTAACCCTGGATCGAACAATTGTCAATGGCAAAGCGACTTCATCTTCATAAATTTGAAATTCCAACAAAGAGTGACAATCAAATACAACATTTTGGTAGCTAGTTAACTGCAAAAGAGTTAGATAAAGTGATTAAACAGTGAAGATTTTTATATCTTATGAAGCAGGTGTTAAGTAGATGTAGAGGTAGGGTTGATGATAGAATTAAGCTTGAATCACTGCAAGGAACGTCATCATAAAATCTTCTCGCGTAAAGATTTTGCTAAATTTGGTAGCACGTCATAGCAGCTTCTGATGCATTTTTGATCATATAAAAACCAGTCGAAAGAAAGGCAAAAAGCGCCTGTTCTTTCAGGTCGTTAAAACTGTGAACTTCGTTTATCGACACGAATCAGATGTGGTTAAATACGATCAAGACAATCTTTGGCAGACAAATCTTTCCAGCTTCATTTTTGCGTTGGTGATATCTAATGCTACACCCAAAATAGCAGTATCATGTAGGTATGTAAAAATGACTCAAAATTATGCAATATGACGTTGGGTAGGAGGCACTTATCAACGTTTTTGTTACATTTAATTCTGTGAAGCGAAACGAGGGCTGTCTGAATTCCAAGAAATCGGGCTACGCCATCTATTTACAGCCGTCAACTATTGTCAAATGATGTTTTGGATACTGCAAGGCAGAAGTGAGCGTAGTACCAGAATGCAGCTGTTTCAAGCTGAAGTATTGAAATGTTAATAAGGAGCTTGGAAAATTGATTAATTAAAGAAATGAATTTAGGTTGCATAAGGAATGAATTGAATTGTTAGCAAGTAAAAGAATCGATATAATGATAGTGATTATTCATTGATAAGTACGTTATACTTTTAGTGTCAGAGTGGAACAGGTTTGGCAGGCTGATATAAGATTATTTATCTAAGTAATATTGGTCATGCAATATAAGATGTTATCTGCGTCGATGAAGATGTTAAACTGTAGGAATTAGCTTTTTAAGCAGCAGAACCCGCATTGCAAAAACTTAGCTTGTTGCTCTTAAATCATTAAGTTATGGTGTTTCATTTTTCATAAATGCTAAATTTTCCTTCTTGATCAAGATGTTGAGGCACATCCAGCCCATAGTTGTTTTCATGAATAGATCACCCAGCGCAGGCTCTAACTGCAACGCATATTCGACTTCGAGCGCAGCAGAAACCAGAAACCAGGGCTGTGAGCCTTTTCTAGGGAAATAAATTATATGAGGTGGTTTCCCGCTGCCTTTCTCAACCATGGCGTTTTTATTGTGGCACATGGAGGAATCAAACTGGTGACTCTTGTGTGATGAGTCCGCATGCTTAACCACTAACCATTAACCACCGATTGGTAGGGAGGGTTGGCATTAAGAACACCCGGCTGTAGCATGGAGAGGCTCCCCTTCCAGATTGCAAAAGACGCAAATGTAGATGAACGTTTATCCACACCGGCAACTCCATTTAACTGGGAATAAAGCAAAGCAGCAGGCAGGGCTACAAAAGGGAATCGTGATCCCCGGGTCTGGACGAAAGATTACTAGCAAGGCACACTAATCTTTGAACCGAGTTATCATTTACGGGCCCCTATAGCTAAGGGTCCCCGGACAATGACCCCTTTGACCCCCCTCTTCATCACTAGTAGCAAGTACGTCTTTGATCAATATTCAAAGCTGTCTGATAAAATCAATATACAAAGATTTGTCTTAGCAGATGCAACTCAAACCTTTGAAAGATTTGTGATGGGGCAGGTCTTGAATTTTTGTACAGCAGGCTTATGACGATCCTTAATGTAGTGAAAGCTGTCTTCAGTCCTAATGCATGTGATAGATGAGGTAATTTTCAGATAGGGTGAACTTTTTGCAAAGCATCTTTACTAGTGAGGCTAGATATAGCTATATCGTTTATTCGAATCTATGAAACAGACCAAAAGAATTCTTCAACCCCCCCCCCCCCCCCCCCGCCGTTAGCTTAGATCCTGTCCTGGGAAGCCCTTCATGCATGTGTCCTTAGAATGCCAATTCTCTTCTGAAGTGTGCATCTGCATAGCAGAAGACGGCCACACGAGGAGTTTACCTTGCAAGTAGCTGGTGTGGTGCGCTGCGGAGCATCATGTTGTTAGCTGTTATTGGATTAGCTTGTTAGCTTGTTTGAGGGAATGGGAAATATTTGGTTATGTTTTAGTTCAGCTTGACAGAGGTACGCAGAGACACATTTGACTCACACTGGTCGTGGCTGACGCTATGAACGGTTTGGCATGCTCAATGCGTTCGTGCAACCTCTATAACCAAAAACACAAAGGATAAAGTTGCAAATGACGATTGTAGCAGGCTGAAAATTCAGGGACTTCATCTTCAAATTAAAGGTAGGTAGGGTGGTGAAAATGGCGGCAGAAGCAAGCGTAAAGAAAATCTATGATAATCAGGTGCTATCGAATACAGCTGACCCTGGTCTAACCAAGGCTGCGCGCAATTTCGAATTATAACTTTGACTTTAATCGAACCTTTTCATTTTTTCAATTATTTTTCTTTCACTTATCTTTATTTCTCTTAGCAATGTCTTTATGATTTAGTATAATTTAGACAGGTCATTGATTGATAACAGCATTTGCTGAACAAGTTCAACCTGCATAGATATGATATCATCATTATCATAGATAATTGTGTGATTGAATAAAAACATATCTATAAATGAATAATCACACGTATGAAAGGATTTTTTCTGAGGCAGATTAAAAGATACGAAACTTTAGGACAGAGCAGAGCAAATGCTTTGAACAGTGATGCACGAAAGCACACGACAGCATATAAATCATTGATAATTTCCAGCTAAGAATACGGTGAAGACAATGCTGTTGATAGATTTTCGTCAAAGCTAGAAATAAAACAAACTGGGCATACAGGAAAGCTCCATATTCATATCAAAATGATAATCATTACCTCATTTTCTCTCTCAATTCTTTCGATCTCCTGTCTTCTTGCTTTTCTAGGCCTAAATTTTCAGTAGATGCATAGATCTAGTTATGTAAACTGCCAGATGGGTAGAAAGAAAGAACAGAAACTTGCTTTCTATAACAGCAATGCCTCCATGGCCTCCTAGTTTCTGGCAGTACTTATCAACTTATTTAAGTGATTCTTTATACATATTTTTGTATGCGTACGTGAATATGTCCAAGAGACAAGTGATAAATAAAATCCCCGAGAGTGCTCAATAGTGGCAGTAGAGCGATTGATAGAATAAGGAGAGAGAAAAAAACCAGTATGAGTTTAGAACTCCGAGTTTCATGTTACAAAATCTTCAGCTAAACATATACCAACATATATGCATATGTTAGCTGAAGATTGTGTAGCATGATACTCGGAGTCCTAAACTCATACTGGTTTTCTTCTTTCGCATTATTCTATGTATTAATTTATACAAATTCATATATATTTATATTTTTATATACATATTCATATATTCATATCCATATTAATGTAATTACATATATATATATATATATATATATATATATATATATTAAAAGTTCAGAAATAATAAAAACAGCAACAGCTTGATGATAAAAGGAGTTGAACAATGATTAGGCTGAATTGTTTGAAACAAGCATTGGGCTGAATTGAATGATCGGATCAAGGCTGCGATCGATCTAGAACAAGTCATTTGATTGGGAAACGCAGACAATAAAGAAATCATGATGGATTACTTCAGTGAATGAGAATCGTGATGAATGATTAACTCGTTGATCGTGAATCACAATGAGTTAAACTGACGATTGGGAATCACAGTTGATTGACTGCAATGGTAAGGGATCACGATCGACCAGCTCAAAGATATGCAATAGTCGATGATTAACTCAATGATTAGAAATCGCAAAGTGCATACACCATGAAGGGACGGTAAGCTACCGGATATAGGGGGCTTTTGCTGCTCAGCAGTCAAACTTTGGATGCTCTGTAGGCAACTACACAGCATCTTACAACACGAAAAGTTGTGTATGCTTCAAGGTATCTCTCAGAATTTTGGTTCAGTTCAGTGCGATACTGCAATTCTAAAATCTGGAGTCTGACTATGAGCTAGTATTGAATATGGAAGGATGATATACAGTGAATAAACTGCGTTGCATACTCGATTTCAAGCGTAGCAGAAACCGAAGATAGAGCTCGCTAATTTTTCTAAGGAAGTGGAGTATGTGAGATGGTTTCCCATTGCCTTCCTCAACAATTGTGCTTTTATTGTGACACGAGCAGGATTCAAACTCACAACCCCTGTGTTATGAGTTCGCACAGTTAACCACTACACCACGACAACAAAGCATGAAAAACGGAGAGCAAATTATAGCGAGCAGTTAAAAATGAATAAACAACACAGCGTAAGTAGCATAGCATAAAAACAGAAAACGGAAAGCATGAAATGATCAACAGAGAACAAATTATAATAAATAAATAGCAAAAAAAATATATAAGAGACGATAGGCAGCTGTTAACAGCTGGAAGAGAATATACTGCATACAAGAGAATAAGTCATAAAGAGTAACATAAAATGTATAACAGAGGAGGATTTTTCACGGAGGATTCACAAAAGTGAAAAAATAGGCGAGAATTGATAACGGAATATAATGAAAAAAATGCGAAAAAGCTTACGAGGATTTACGCCTCGGGCTTTTGTTGCCAGCCGTTGGAATATCTCCGACGACATTCATGATACGCTCGAGCAGCTTTCGATTCTCATAATCAATCGTAGCGAAACGGCCTTCTTCCATCTGAAAGTGAGAACATCGTAAAGCAGGATTTAACTATGATACTAATACGTGAATCCTATCAATTAGTTCACAAAAATGACATCAAAGGAAACGATTATAATTGTTAAATATCATGTGTCCTTGCGTCCTTAGCTGACGTTGTCGAAATTAAGGTGCTTGAATCAACCACTGCATTAATATAATCGCGCCACATCTCTCTACTATTGTGGATCGAAAGTAAGAAGCAAATTTGAGACCGATACTCAATAAGAGCATCTGGGACCCCTTGCTAGAGAGGTACTGTCTTGAGTTACAGCATTGTGAGCTAGGGTGGTCAGGCCGTTTCACTTAATTCACTGCTTGATGAACAAACAGAGAGCAAATAGAGCTCTTATGGACTGTAGAAACGTGGCATTTTACATTGCAGTCTGACATCACCCAAACGCATCCAACCACGTCTGCCTTCTTCAACCAAACTGCCTTCAATTAGAGCTACTTCTGAAATTAGTGAAAAGTGTGTTATACGAACATGCAATTTTTTGAGTCTCAGTTGAACGTGAAGATAGTCGTAGTTTTCATTTTGATTTGAAGCTGAGATTGTAGGTTTCATCTCAAGGATCTGAAAGAGATTGAGAAGTAGATTGACATTGGAGCAGAAGATATCAAATTGAAGATTGGTCACATTTGGAAGCATCTTGATCATCATCATCATCATCATCCTCACCATCATCATGAACCATCATCAACGTCATCATCAACGTCATCATCAACGTCATAATAATAATAATAGTATTCATCATCGTCATTATCATCATCATCACCATCTTAATGGCAAAATCTGAGCTTAATAACGCAGAAATACGCATTCCCTGTGGCGTAGATTGAAGTTCCTTGCTCCATGATTCACATAAAATAAGGTCTTGCCGGAAAATCAATGCTTTATTTAAATGTAAACTCACAAATAGCTAGCAAATACAGGTGGCTATTTCATCACTCAACTCTTCCATTCCTCTTCAGAAACAGTGCACAAATTGTACTTCTAACCCTACCAACACACGAATGGCCTAAAATCAGTTTTACATACTACTACGTGGGTCAAAATTTGACCACATTTCATCAAATCTTAACTCAAAGTAGGGTTACGCTTTAGACCAAATAGCATCTAATGGGCTGGCTAATCACACAATAGAAACATCCTCATCTGTTTCATACCTTCTTCTTGTGCTTCTTATAATATTCTTGCCATCTTTTGTTGTCTCTTCGGTATTGTCTCACTCTAGGTGACTCCTTTGCTCGATTATCCATGTTTTAAACTCGTCTCTCTTGCCCGGAACGCTTTTCCCTAGTCTCACATATGTGCTTCATACGTCCTGTGCATGCAAGCATGCTCAAATCACTATAGCTACACATCAACAACATAACTTTGCTGGTTTTTACGAATTGCTGGTGGGACGCATTGATACTGACCTGCATCGGAGCCATTGCATAAATGATTAATCAGTACATAACATAGCCCAGTACTACGCAATATGCGATGTCAAGGAACCAATCAATCATGCAGGTGACAAGGCTGCGAATTATATCGAGTGCTTTCCACTGCAATGTAACACATCTAATCACCACATATTTTAGTAGCTAGTTGCCATTAAAAAATAAACGCTTGGAATGCACAATTGCGGTTTACCTTGCACTGCCATTCATCTCCACCATTCATCATATCTAAAGCATCGGATATCGCTGCTTGTGACTTCGTTTCGTTTAGCTTTCCCTTCGCCATCGCCATTTTGTCATCCGCTCTTCTCCTGCACATACATAAAGGTTAACATACGCATATAATTTATTTCTCCCTTTACCCACTGTCATCTCTCCCATACAAGGTTCCACAGTCCCATGGATACTATGGTTAGACCTGGTCCTAATCTGCTTGCTAATAGTGGTAGGGATTTCATTTGTATCAAGACTCGTGGAAGATTTGAGTCTATTACCCAACAATGACATCCCCTATTGACGGGCAAGGTTCTCTCCATATTGTTCAACGCAGTCGATATTTTCTTTCAGGTCTATATAATGAGCAAACGTCGATTCCACGCTAAAGAAGCATCTTTTTTCGAAGCTGAGAACACGTACCGGGTTTCAGTTCAGAAAAATCGGCTTGAACCAGTGGAGTGTTCAAAACGAAGAGGAGACGGAGAGAAATACTCTTCGGGAGACCCATGCATTAGCTCAAAAAATCACATTGGAGGGTGAAAAATAATCTTATGAGCTATCATTCACACGGAAATGTCCTCGTTTGCAATCAATCGTACGATAAAGCAATAAGCACTTATATTAATTGGAGTTGAACAGCTAACGCCGGGAGCACCTTTATTGAGAGATGCCAGCCTGGGTAACGGGTAACTGGGTATTGTGAGGTAGGGTGGCTGGTTCCTTCCTCTTCTTGCTTCACCCAAAGTCTTACGTCAGGTACTCAATTACTACTCAATGGTCAGATAAAGGGCATCGATACACGAAAATGACTTCGCATCAAACGACTATGCCAACTACCATTCCAGCATACACGTGGTAAAATCTGAAGGGAAATCGGTGACGAAGTCTTTTTACTACCGTCTGACTCAGCAAAAATATAGTTCACGCAAAGTAAAATAGAACCATAGAAACTTGATACCTCCGGCACCAGAAATTTTGAATTTTTTGCGCTTCAAGGTTGAAGATGAGATTCTTATAGCCCAAATTCTGAACTTCAATATTTAATTCCAGCCCTTGGTTAGCAAATCATGACCTCAAAAGAGGCTCACGACAGAAACGAGGCAAAGCGGTTGCTACAGTCTAGGTTGGAAAGATTCGCCTTGGCCTCTTCCATTTTTTATTAAAGAAAAATAAAGGTGAGTACATGCTCAAAATTGAGAAAAAATTCGTAGTGCTGTGAAGCTTTCTTTTCTTTAATTCTAGGATAGGCGTCTACGAAGGTACCTTCTTGTTCAGACTAAGCAAGCATCCAGCGTTGTTTATGCTAATTTGTCAACATCCTGGCCTCCGTCCTTTCAGTTGGCCTAAAGGAAAAATAGCTCTTTGCCATCTGCAGTACATTCTGAAAAAGGAAACATCGTACCTATGATCTTAGACTATTGGTGAAATCTAGCCCAGTACCTTATAATCATGTGGCATTGTGGTATATTGTGCAAGGACAAACCCTTCAACGCATACACTGATAGTCAGTGGGTACAAGCGTACAAACATGCATCTCTCGCTGATAAATAGTCTTTAAAGTATGGCACGCGGTTTCAACATGGTATTGATTGTGCTAAAGAATTAAGATATGTTTTGATGTCAAATAGATGGTCATATCTAGAATAATGGGGTGCAGAGGGCTGAATAGTTTCTTCTATAAAATGTAGGAAGAAATAAGGAATAATTTCGAATTAAGACCGGAGCAAAGTAATCGTTCAAGCTCAACACCTGCTAAATATTTATGGTTTTCACTTTGAAAATTACCTTGCTACCTTTGTTGTTAGATTTTATTACCCTTATTGTCTTAATTGGCTGCTTGCAGATATTGTTCTTCCGTAACCTTCCAAATACATGATTTTAGATTTTTGTAAAGACCTTGACAGTTTGCCGTTACCTGATGTCATAGTTTGTCATGTAGATTTGATTCTAATCAAAATTGTTTGATTTTGCTGCTATTTTCAACACAGTTGCACACATTGTGTAGGAGTGAATAGTCTCATTGCCACGATATTAAGCTGGATCAAGCTTTGGAGACTGGTGAATACCTACCAAAATCTGCAGACTTAGATGAAATAAGAAGTACCAGAGAAAAGTCATTATAAGCTGTCTTGCAGGTTTAATATTCAACCTCAAAGACAGATGGATCTTTCAGATGAAGAGAAGCATGCTCTTGAACTTCGAAGAGAGAGATCTAACAAAATAAGCAAGACAATGGGAGAATATTTGCTGAAGGGATACAAAATGCTTGGTACATCGTGCAACAAATGTGGGGTTGGTATTCCGATATCAGTTTGGGAATGTACTTGCTTTGACCCTTAAAATATCATAGTGTTATGGTGTTTGTGAAAGAATTGTTGCAGGATTGTGTCACAGGCCCCATTATACCCAGGACATTGTAAATTTTACAAAATTTTGCCTCAGGTACTCCAAGTTTTATTTGAAAGGATATAGTAACGAAGCACACACCTGAACTGCTTTATCTAAAGATGGGCATGGAAAAGCAAAAGGCTTGAATATGCCTTATTTTCATATTGGCTTGTTTTCTGTCCTTGGTTGTGTTTACCTACCCTTTTATAACCTATGCAAAGAACCATCCAAAGAAGCATCACGTTTGGAAAAGTGCTCATGACTTGCTCAGATGGTTCTGTGCCAGCAGCAGCAAACGTAGCAGCAGTAGCTGCTAAAATGATGAGAATGGAAGGTTTTAAAGTTTTATATGAAGGAAGACTGTAGTTGCAACACCCTATCCATGTTATCTCAAATTACCTATCCAGTTGCAGTAATGACCATTTCATATCTTTCCTTAGACTATTCTAATGAGAGATAGACAGCAGAACGAATACTGTGTTGCATGCAATGATATTGATGGCCTGACAAGCCGGAATAATTCTCAGCAAATCCAGATGCCAATATCAGGTAATACGAGATGTGGATCTTGCCCTTTAATTAGAATAATATAGGCTAATAGGACATAGGTTTCATTGGGTACTATTTGTCATGGCGAATAGCAAGACAATCAAACAGCATTAAGCACAAAGATACAATCACCTTATCAATAAGAATGATTGCTTTATGATCATGATTGCAATAATGATAATAAAAAATAAGGATTTTAAAATGCACCTCTTTATGATACAATTTCCTGTCTGCAATACATACCATACCTACGCCTTTGAGTAGTTATGGAGGCCACAAAGGCTGCACCTCATTCTTCAATTTGGGGCTTATGGCACAGTTTGTTAATGATTCAATGATTCTTCTTGTCCCATTGGTTTAAATCCTTTGTTCATGTTTATTGCAATAAATACAAGGCTATCAAATGATTGGATACCCTAAATTTAGCATGTTAGTGTAGCCTTGTGTCAAACACATGATCTAAGCTGCATTTAAAGATGGTGTGATTTGAAAGCTCTTTGAGAACATTGCACTTGCTCCAAAACCTTGATTTCTGAACGCACAGGTCAGGGTCAAGACAGGGTATCCCGTAGCCTGCAGGGCTGTTAGGGCACACGGATGCCTTGATTCTCCTCTATCACCCCTCTCTGTCCTTTGCTTCACCCATAGCATCTGCCAGCGTCAGGCCTGTCCACTTCTTAATTTCAGTAAGCCATGTTCCTTGGGTCGTCATCCTCCTCTCTCCCCCTTGACTCCATGACATACAGCATATTTTTACTTTTAGGGAAATTATGTTCTTTATTTGAAAGTTCGTATGGCAAGCCAATACCCTTCTTAATAGAAATTGGCTCTTGTTGACCAGGATGTTATAATGGTTGGTCTTTTTTAGCTGCGCATGAAACAAGACACACTGGAAACCAAATGGATAGCACAGCTGAAAATCGTTACAATACTAGGGGGGCAGAGCGGTATTCAGGAGGAAGTTCTTTATCACAGACAGACGAGTATAGAGGAGTTATGAAGGAAGCTGAGAGGACACTTTTAATGAAAATGGAGTGGGCTTGCACTCAGCTACAGAATTGCAATCTTGAAGACAGTTTTCGATTATTGCAGTTGATAAATGCATGCCACGAGATGCTAACCAAGTTGAAGTTGTCATAATAAAAGATATTGATTGATAACATTTCTAGCCTATTTCTTGTGTACTTGCCCATTTATTAATGAATGATGACTGTTTGATATCCACCAATGTATTTTCAGTATCGCATAAATTGAGGGTTTTGGAGTGTTATATCTCTCTCAGCTTAGCTCACCCACAACTTATCCTCTTTCATTGGAATGTTTTTCATCATTGAGCAACAGAATGCTAATTGCACTAATTATATGCAAATTGTACTGGTTAAATGGGTTTGCACAAATTTTAATCAGTTGTCAGTGACTGGATGAAATAAAAATAGGATGATACTAGAGCACAAAAGAATTTCATATTGCTCTACACTGATACTCATTCTGTGGTGTACTGGTTCAGAATGCTTGCTCATCACAGTTGCTGTGAGTTTGAAAGCAGCACAGTTCACAAAAAACACTACCAGTGTGGAAGGCATTGGCAAGCTGCCTATAAAAATCCACTTAGAACAAACTCAATGTTCTCCCTCTGTTTTCTGCTAAGCTCAGGGTCGAGTATGCTTAGGGTCAAGAGTTTTTCTCAACTGATGTTGGTTGAACCAGACTGCAGGGTTCTTGAAAGAAAACCATTAAAGTGTATCAAACATGTCCAATTTGGGTAAATATATCTTTACTACAATAAAAATTTCAAACTTCCACACAGTGATTTTGATTTTGAATCTAGTAGTGCAAAAATTGGAACATTTCAAAATAGTTTGTTATACAAAATGTAGAAATTCTAAGAATCCGAACGAATTTAAAGGACAGAATTTAATAGAACCTTGGAGGTAACGGTAAACACCTTATTTGGAGCCTAAAAATACTCCTGTAGGGAGTCAAACGCAATTAATTGGTTAGCTTCAAGCATTTAGTACATTAAGGAAAGATAACGGGTAATTTAGAGCGATCTAAGAAGAATCGAGAGTACTCACATGCACAGGAAGCCTTGGTTGCTTCTAACACTGAATATAACTATTTCCATTTAGCTTTCAGACTGGACCATAAGCTGAGCTGTGGCTGTGTCTAAGAACTTCCTTTTAGACTGTTGCAAAGCGGCCGTGTAGCGTGGGATGCCACTCTTTACAACGCACTTCAAGAAGTGCTCTGCTTAGATGCTGTTTGCGGTGACGTCATTTGAAATATTTTACTTGGATTTTATCGGAAAATGGTCAAGCAATAGTAAAATTCATAAGAGTTACAGCCAAATACATCATAACTGGTCTTAATCATTTAATAGTAAGGAATCAGAAGACTTGGACCAGCGATTGATATAGATAACTAAATGGCATAGTAAGCAACGTCCATATACTAAATAGATTCTTACCGAAAGGCGTTAAAGAAAGTTGGTAAACTGATATCCTAACTTCGTCAATGTTTGCCTGGATGTGTGTTCGGAGCCAGCATGTGAAACCGTCACATTTGGATAGATCGAAGTCCCTCACAGCTCGCACGCAACATCGAGACAGCGTTACGAAGGATTTCGGTGTTGAGAGCTTCGAATCGATTCCTCGCAGCAGATCGTTTGTTTTCAAGAGCAGAATCATTTGCCTTGGCACTCGATTCAGCACCTCCGTAATCTCTGGGATGTACGTGACAGCAAATGTTTGGATCTCTTTCATCTATGGAAAAACAGTTTAGGATGAAGATGCCTCCATTGCAGGCGATTCACCTTAAACTAATTAAGATTGTTACAACATGCAGTGATTAACACGAATCCCACTTCATTTTCGCGCTGTTAAAATCTTATGGTTTTTTTTAAGGTTCGAATATCGAACTGACTTTGGCACACATTGTTGCAGTGCAACAATGTTTCCATCAACGGGTGCCACCATCAACCAGTTCAATTTGGGCGATTCATATTGTCACTCGAACTCATTGCACAAAGCAATTAGCTAGAAAAAATTCAAGTGCTTTCAGCTTAGGCTGGGAGGCGACTTTGAATGTTGTCGTAATTCTAACTGTTAAGAATGAACCACTGTGGTACAAAGGTGCGGACATGGCAGCGCGAAAGAGAACTAGTCAGGTTCGTCTGTTTTACAGCATAAAAATGATTCTGCTTAATTCTGCACCTATTCCTTACTGCAATGGCTTGCATTTGAGAACGAGCATTGCAGAGCTTATGAGTTTAGACTATTCAAGGCTAGTAATGTAAATACTGTTGGCGTGGAAGGCAACGAGAAACCACCTCATAAAAATCCAACTGCAACGAAAAAATGACACACCTGCTGCTGGCAGCTGCTGTGAACGAAACTGGGTATACTACGTCTTTTGAATCTGCACATCTGATCAGCTCATTCGCAAATTAATTTTTCACTTTGGATTTTGTCTTATCTTCTTTCATTCTTTGTAGGCGAGGTTATATCTATGTTCCTCAACCGTAACACGAATGATAAGCAAAACATAACAAAGGCGAGTCGTGGACAACGGTTTGGTACGCTTGATTATGAGGTAATATAATCTTATAGGCAACATGAAACGAAGTTTTTATCAAAGTGCAATTTATCATCACTGAATACTGATAATATGCAACGACGAATAACAGCAAAACACCAATCCGTAGAAATGAAAACCACGACATATCTTATCGCTCAAAAATATAACACGACTGTCTCTTCATTCTGTTCACTCTTTGATCAAGTGATCAAGTGTCATTGACAAAAACTTATGGAATACTTCAAAACAGTTCATCCATTCATGATTTAAAAAATTATCTTTTCTAAATTTAAAGTTACTGGGAGCCACCTGGAGGTATACTTGATTGGTAGGCCTAAGAGGAGAAGAGTATGGGGCGAGTGACGTATCTTATAGAGATCACAAATGAAGATTTCCTTGATTATACAGTAGGTAATACAGGGTTGATCTTCTTTTCCAGTACTTCAAATTGAAATTGATTACGTAATATTCGTGATGGGCTAGTGATGCGTGATGCTTATAGTTTCCGTGTTAATCCACATCACAATCTCGTTGTATTTATTACCGATGGAGCCACTTCATTTCATCTGTGATCTGGTGTTAGTCAAGTTGTTTAGAGAAATACTTAAATAAAGACGTGGCTAATCACCTGCTCATCACTCCACTGAAACTTCCCGAGATCTTGTTTTATTATACATACAGTATACGACTTCATACAAAGGACGCAGGATTAATGGGAACTACTGAAAAACGAAGCGAATTCACGCTTACTCTGAAATCCTTAGAAGTGCCGCAGGGAACTGGGTTGACTGGGCGAACTCATAGCGCAGGGGTTGTGGGTTCCGATCATAAACGAATAACAACGAAAGACTGTGAGCGAGAAAGGCAAATGGGAGCCATCTCATTATATGTACTTCCTTGAAAAGCTCGGAGGAGCCGTCTTTGGATTCCGCAACGCTTGAAATCGAGTGTGCGCATTGCACGTACGATTGAAAGGAGTAGCGCAGTGAGCTCTCGATACCTTCCTCAGAAACGGATCATCACAGAACCTTCAGTACCGAGAAAGAAATTTTTCGATAAAAAAATACACATGGATGTGTATGATTATCGTAATAATTGATCGTTTCCGTCTTCCAAACCGTTATTGAACACGATCTGAGACAGATGCTAAAGCTCAATTTCCACCTTGCTCATCACGGTCATGAGCTTTTCATAGATTCCAGTGTATTGATAAAGTCCTCCGAACATTTAAATGCCTCTCACAGCTTCAAGTCCAAACAGACCCAATAGGTAAGAAGATAGTGTAAACCAAACGACGCTCATCAGATAGAATTACAATCTTTTTCAAAGACGGCCTTACCATAACATCATCTATATTAAGGCATTGTTTTGCTGTATGTTCAGGGATGTTGGAGCAGGAGGAAGCCAAGCCACGCCTACATTAAAATATTATCAGAAGCTGTTCATCCTACATTAAAAGGCCCTGCATGCATTAGCTTTGATCAAGTAGAATAATTTTGGACCCCAGAAGATCTGCTTTTGACATTTGGGACATTTTGAAGACGGATTTGCAAATACATTATGTTCTTCATTTCTCATGCCCATTTCTTGCAATGATGATTCGCATGTCTACCATTTGAATAAATATACCAAGCTGGCAGAAATGTAAAAACAAGTTTTTCTCAGAGATAGAACTCCCACGTCCTTGAAGTACCTTAAGCACTATAAGAATTTGGTAATGCTGACCGCATTCATATATACATAAACATATATATATATATGCATATATATATATATAAATATATATATATATATATATATATATATATATATATATATATATATATATATATATATATATATATATATATATATATATAATATATATATATATCTATATATCTATATATATTTATATATATATATGTGTGTGTACATTTATACATATAAATATATAGATATGTATATATACATACACACACATTTAAATTTATACGTATATTGAAAATGTATTATCATAGGTGCTGAGACATAAGTTTTTCATTTATCTCACAAAAGTGATCTCTTCAAAAATGGTATAAATCCCTCAATAAGGCAGGAAAATTGCTGAGGGCCTTTAATACAACATACCACCCAGGAAAAATGCCTGCTGGGTAAAAATATTGTGCTATTTCATTTTTGTTTTGCTAATGCAGCGGGATTCCACATTCTAAAGACGAAAGAACAGTTCTATTCTTCTTGGGTGCTTACAAATACTTTTCAAAAACAAATGCCACAGACTGAAGAGTCAGACGGGGCCAAAGCATTCGCGCGATGAACTTGAACTAGCGCTAATGCTGTTTGCTCGGAAACACAGGTGCTGATCATCGGAGTAACAGAGACCATCGATAAAGTAAGTAGCCTTACATTTCGAACCCTTTCAAACTGTTACACTTCCAAGCGCTACCGGTAATGCCTCAGCTTCACGATCTCTCCCGAACATGCGTAGGACAGTGAAAACCTAGGCTTACGAGGAGCAGCGCTGTTGCGTCCATACATGGACATAGCAGTACTTCACGACTCTTGTGCAATCCAATAAAAGGCTAAGCGGAAACCAGCACCTCACTACAATGCTATTTCTGCCGATATGTGTATTACATGCCACCTCAGTGAATAATTCTCCATTCATGATGACGTTTTTCAGCTACATATCACTCCGAATAAAGACTGAAAAAATAGAAACAGGGCATACTGAAGGCGCAATTCCATTCAGTGCCATTGGTCCCGCATGACATTTTGCGAGCGTCATTTCACGACAAGAGAACGGAAAATCTCTTCTTTTAGTTATGAGGTCTTATGATTCTTCTAACATGAAAACATAGCAGAAGGAACAGCTTAAGCTTCATCGACAGCACAATGCTCGTAATTACCGCTGCTATCTCTACAACTGCATTATCCCTCTATGGCAGAACTTTCCAACTTTCAGCGTAAACTTGTGAGCTCCAATCTTCTCTGACTGAAGATCAGTTTTTTCACATGCCTGCGCAAGGATGAGCTTTTATCGCGAGCATTTTCGCCATAGCGGAAAAGCAGCTAATGGAAACCAGCCTTTAACAAGTTTTCTCGACCGCTCGTCTCCGTTTAGACGTAGGCGTGCAGGCGATCGGCAATAGTCGGCAATGCTCGCGGAAATTCGCCTTGATACTTCGGGGGATGATCATGCGCTTGAATGCGCAATGAAAAGATCACCATCGAAAGACTGATCGTAGGGACAATATAAACGCGAAAAAAGGGAATACGTCACGAAACAATCAACAGAGGAAGCGAAACAGGAAAATTTTTGCGAGGGAAGACAGAATGTTGAAGGCACCCCTGCTTTGCATCGCTTGCTTTCTTTAAAACAGCTATGGAACTTTGCAAGAAAGAAGTGGTAGTTGTGATAACGAGGAATCCTGTTGAGATTTCCTTAAGTTGGTAGAAACGCGTGGGAAATTTACGGAAACGTTTAGAGGTCTGTAGATCGTTTATAATTTCTCAGCTTTTCATCTGATTGCTCTTGCACGCGTCGGTATTTCGTGCTATCGGGTAACTGGTTCACGAGGGGATTCGCCAAATGACGTCTTTTCATGCCATGATGCAATCAAAGGCAAATATCGCAATGAGATGTTTACTCTGTAACCCTGAAGTTTATTTTACTGAAAAAGGCAACAAGTCAGGCTATAATCGTAACTTTGCTATAACCGTAGCTCTACTATAAGCGTAGCTTCGCTATACCCGCAACTTGCTATACCCGTAACATTGCTGTAACTGTAATTCTGCTATAACCTTCAGTTTGCAATAACCATAACTTTATGACTTTGATATAACCGTAACATTGCTATAACCGTACCTTCGCTATTTTCGTCCAAAAACTGCTTTGATCAAACAAGCCTAGGGCAAAATTACAGGTTAATGCACTGCAGAATTCGTTTTCTCACCATTCTGCGCTGAGCAGCTGGTGTCGTCTGCATTATCATAGCCAGTTGTGCTAGATAGTAGGTACTTTCGAATCCGATTAGCGTTGGGTACACCAAACCATGGCCTCACTATATCAATATTGCTGATTCACATTGAAAACGGAAACCTTTTACGAGTGAGTGTCTTGCAAAAAACTTGCTTGCTTTGATTGAAAGAGATGAAAAAAGAAACGGGAACTGGCAAATAAGAAAGCTGCACTTCATGACTTGCTATTTTTTCTATTTTTTAAATGAATCATGTCGAGGAAGGGCCACGGTGGCCTATACAAAGCCTTAACAAAAGAAAAAAGAACTGGAAGGCTAAGAGGAGAGGGAGACATGAGCAAGTTTGTTGATCTTAGATTTGAAAGATGGCAAGTTTTAGGATTCTGGAAAGGAAGAAGAAGGCAAGACGCTCCACAAATTGCGCGTTCTTGGGATAGATGATGGTTTGCCGAACTTATTCAAATAAAGAAACGCATAGGGTGCAAAATATCAATGAATGAGTTTTTCAAGGTACGAATCATTCCTTGAAAATCATATGGTGAGATTTGAAACGAAAGTGGTGCTGGCGGAGAACCTTTCGCCCGCGTGAACAGTTTTGTCCTGGCGTGTATGGCCTGCCTTTACAGCAGACAACCCTTTGAATAACTACTTCTCATGCTCAATGCTGCTAATTGGCTAGCCCTAATCAGTAGCAATCACAGAGCTGCGTACTTCCTACGGGTAATAAAACAGCGAGGGGTACACCTTCTACCTTTGATGCAGTTTCTAATAGCAGGCCAAAACTGCCCTAAAAACTAAGCAATTCTTTAAGAAGTTATTGTAATGAGCAGTGTGCTCTTTTTTGCAATGGAAATGCTTTGCATTAATCTTTATTCATCATCAGCATCAAATAAAACATGTCGTTTCTTTCAAATGCAATAACTGGCTACAACATACCTCATTCTTTGAAAACGAGGTCTTGTCAATTCCTGCTGTTATCGCGTTCCACGACCTCGCCGAGATGATACAAGCGAATAATCCATACAGATCCCCAACGCCAAGTGCATTGCTGTGTTGCTTAATTGACTCGATATCAGCTCTTAACAACGCTTGCCATAACTTGCAGTATTTGATGCGAAAATCGTCAGTCAGTGTCTGAAAATGGAGCAAACTGAACTTAGCCGTCGGATTACAAAAACTCGAAATTCTAATAACAGTCAGTCTAGAACTGGCTGAGACTGCATTAAAAGGGGCTTACTTGCTCCCCGCTTAAATTGAAACCAGAACATACGCCTAACCCAAACCTAACCCTAACCTTGGCCAAAACCACGCACATTTTTACGCTTTACTAAACGTGACGTAAGAAACGGATTATCCATAATGAGCAGGGCTTGCCGCGGTCCATGAGCCAATCAGCAAAGAAAGAGTTCTACTATCTCATTCATAAGTTGCCTCCAATTCTCTTCAGCGTCAATTGCCCCTCAAGAAGCTTGGTAGCACTGTTTTGTACAAGCTGTCCAATTTTCGTTTTATTTTCCCAGCTACTTCTTCAAAAATCTTCCAGGTTTTTTACAACATTTCAAATCAAGCGATTTTCAAACCCGTTCATTTTGTTCACGATTGCGTTATTAGTATGAAACTGATTCAATGGCGATTGAACCGAGTCTCCCACTAAGTTTCTACCTTATGAGTATGAAAGACAATTGAATATGCACACATGTAAAATATGTAAGTATAAATATGAGGTGGGTGTATGGAACTCAGCAGGACCCAGGCAAAACCTGCCAAAGGACGAACCCATGCGATGCACCGCTCATCCACAACAGGGGGCGGTCCCTTGGGCGAAGGAGTACCCCAAGGGACAACGACAACAGACTGAATGTCTTTGACAATCTTGCTAATCTCATAACTGAGCGCCTATGTTTTGTTTGTGCAGTGTGCAAGGACAGGGTCAGAGTACCCTTTCAACGCCCAAAAAAGATATCAGCGTAGCAAACGGGAGTTGACGGAGAAAAGCCAACAGCGATGGGTGCCACTCACCGCATGCTTTCAGACTGACTCCGTCCGGAGTCCCAACCGCCATCCGTTCCACCTTCATGATAAATCAATAATGACGTCAAGCTGTTGCTGCACCGAATAATTTCCACTTAACTGTATACTTCTAAATGTCGTAGAAACAAATTACTGACTCATGAATGCTTTGCGACCTCAGCTTTACATAACTAATCGCTGCTAAATAAAAAGTCTATAGCTATAATTAACTAATATCAACCAAGTTTGGCTTCATTACTGTACCGAAATGAGACGAAAATTTGACGTAGGGAAAAGCATACGTCAATGTAAAAGGGAATTCAACTTGCTACGGCTTAGCTACTTAATTAAGTTGGCGAAATCATATCGCAGGTGCTGTAAGGATTGAATCATGCATAGTTCACGACAAAACACTATCAGCGGGGAATGCAAGAAGAGAAATCTGATGGATATCCACCCCCCTTGAAAAACTCCGAATGTCATCTCAGGTTTCAGCTACGCTCAAAATCGAGTATGCGACGACGCAGTTGTGAACGTTTTAAGTCAGCAAGACGAGCTTGTAGAATTCGCTTGCGGAAAATACTCGTTCTTATCCATTAACCCGATATCGCTTCGTCAATCGGCTGACTGAACGATTCAGTGTTACAATAATGCACGATTGTATACGTAAATTTAGTTATGTAGGAAAGGCAAATAAAGAGAAGAGGGAGATGAGGTGATAGCCGAAGAATGAATAGAGATGTAGTAACACCTTACATGTGGTAAGGATTGTGATGGATGATGACGCAATGTGATAATGACGTGCACAATGGTGGCACAGATGAACTGCTTAGCACACTTGATTCCGAGCTTAGGAAAAACAAGAATCATGGCTCCGAGTTATCTACTAGGGAATTGGATCTCAGGAGGTGGTTTCCGTTGCCTTCATGACGAATCGTGTTTTGATTGCGATGTGTGCAGGTTTCGACCTCACAACTCCTGCGGTAGGCGTCCGTACGCTGAACCACTACATCACGGCACCGGCGCAGATAGATGAAAGTATGCGAAGTGAAAACGGTGGCATGGGCTTGAAAGCGGGCATAATTAAAGTAATGGGACCACTACTGATTTACCATCAAATTGTCATACTTAAAACTATGTGTTTTTATCATCTCGTCACTGAGACATGTCTCAAGTAAATGAAAATACAATTACATTGATTGCGATCGAATGACCTAATTACCTGATTATCAGTGTGGTAACGTTATTTCTGTAGTCGATAAAGAGTTAGGATCACACTATTAGAGAGGAAATGTCTTGCACAAAACTTTGTGACGTAGGTTGAGTGCCAAAGAGAGTGAGACAGGGGGCAAATCACCCTAGGGCCTCAGTCCGAGAGGGACCTCAAAAATGAAAAATTTGGCAGCATTCTTTAATTTCAACTCAACCCACGAGTCATGTCAAGGAGTTAATGACTAATGAAAATCTTTTAATAAGATCAATCAAACTAGAATCTTCGTGATTAACATTTTTGTGCAGTCTTTGTATCCTCACAACACCTTACAGATTATGGCATCCTGTTTATTACTGTGCTTTCAGCATAATTTTAGCCCTAAAGGCGTTACCCCCGGTACTGGCCCTACGTAATCAGACCGCGAGAAAAGAGAAACTGATTATTCCAAGCCTCGGGAAGAACGCACGAGGAGATTGCAAGACACCTGCTCCATTGGTAATGACCCTGGATGAATATAAAAGATTGAATCAGTCGACGGATGCAAGTTCACGAAGACTGCACAATAAGAGGGTAAGGACCATGCTGGCATTTAAGCACTTACACGAATGCCCAATTAGATGGTAGATTAATGCAGGGTACACATGGAAAATAATAGAAACACTGGATATGTAATGTGATGCATAGGACCTTACATCGACGCACAAATGTCAACTCGAAAACTGCTCGATCCGCATTCGCTCCCAAGATTTTCCTCATTCCTGATACTGAAAATTCACTTATTGTATAAAGGCATTGCAAAAATCGAAAGGATATGCGTAGAATCCAATTAAAAAGTGATATTGCTGAGTGAAGAAGTGCTCAAAACTGGCTGCAACCAGGGCTGCATGATTCCTGCAACTCTTATTCGCTTCTCAAGTAGGGACTTCAACTTTGTCATGCATGAACTGAGATTTGGAAAAAATTCCCGTCCGAGCAGATAGCGAGCTCTACAGTTGCCTTGATTGATATATTATACTCTTTTTCAATAAACAACCGTTTTACTTCATGAATCAGCGCGGGAAGATTCCCTATGATTCTTGAGAGATACTGAGCATGTCCGATTTACCAACCGTGAGATTTCCTTTAAGATGCCAAACAAATTTTGAACATCCGATGGGGAAAAACTTTGTCCCATGCTTCTATGCAAAGCATTAGAATTTGACTCGTCATTCTTATATTTTGTCATACATAACACTGGTTGTTATGGTAGCAAACGAAATACTCAGTCTGTCAAATGTAGGATGAAATAAGGGGGGCCGGTAGTGTCACTGGTAGGTCTTATCAAAATGAAGCAGTCGAACTCTCTGGGAAGTCGTAAAAATGTTCGAATTACAAAAAGTTCGAATTACAGAGATTTGAATTATAGAGCCTCTTTGGAGATTTTCAAGGTTCGTGTGTTAGACCTGAACATTTTTGCTCGAATTAGCAAATGTTCGAATGGCACGAGTTCGAATTAAATTTGACAGTATTAAAAAAAAGCAGGCTCTGCTACGTCCAATCAATTCGGAGGAAAGAAACACAAGTGCAGCTTTTATCCAGTTAAGGCAAATCATGGATTGAAGGGGACTATATTTTTAGAAGGTTTGCTAAACGAGAGTGAAAATCCCCAGGTATGATTCGAGTATAACAATCCATTATTCGCACATTTGATCATAGCTTTTAAAATTATCTGATCTAAACCCATCTCCTCTTCAGGTGCTTTTTTAAAAACGGAAATATTGATGAAAAATCCATAAAGTTGCAAATATTCAATAGCAGTTGGTTGTGAGCAAAAAAGAGGTCCACACCAATCATTGCATAATTGGACGGACTATTGGAATATTGGGAAGCTCCGTTCAAACCAGACTACACGATGATGGGAAGAAGCTTTGCGAAGAGACGGCGTCAAAAAGGGCATCACTCGAAGAACCCTCGCCCAAGCCCACGACCGAGCCCACGACCGAGCCCTCGGCCGCGTGCACGGTCAGACCACCGGTCAACTCCGGGCAAAAACACTCGGCTTTTCCTTGATGGCAGTCCAGCATTTGGGCCATACCTCAGCCCATCAGGAAGATACGTGAGTGGGACAGCCAATTCGGCAGTTAGCAGAAACTCGAGGCAGCATTCCGGTATAGGGGGAGTTTCAAGAAGCCAAGAAAATTCGTCAATGGCAAAGGATCGCAAAGACCAGGAGCATGCACGTAAAAACCAGTCATCGGTGGGAATACAAGAAGCTTCGGAATTCATATCGGATTTCGATGCAGCCATGTGCCGTCTGGAGCAACTGGAACAAGTAGAAGTCAGTAAGAGGACAGGCAAACTCTCTCGTGCCCATAAGGAGGAAGTTCAATTCGATTTCGAGGCATTTCTACTCAAGACGAATCTGAACAAGAAGCAAAAACAAGCACTACTGCTTTTGATACTGTGCTTTGATGCAGACTTCCCAGCATCGGTCTTTGAAAGACTTTGTAAGTCCCACACCATGAAGGCGATCTGCGATGAGGTATTCAGCACCAAAAGCGTTGGCATGCTAACAGAAATCGCATGACACGGCAAAGCAAACGAGGGGAAGGAAATGATGCAGCTAAGTAACGATCACATCAAAATATATAAAATTATGCAAAGCTCTCCTCAGTTGAGCCTTTCCGCACAATTTCACTCAACACAGAAACTACTCCATTAAGACCATAACAGTTGTTACCACTTTATCTAGACAACAAAGCAAGATTCTAAAACGTGGATCAATTTATGAACAAATTCTTGAGCCACACTTCTGATCTACACCAATCTGTTAAATCTTAAAGCACTCAGCAAGTAAACTTAAGGTAATGCTGACGGAGAGAAGCGAAGATCTTTTCATGTGAAATACACTTCTGTTGCCTTACGTGATGAGGTTTCATAGCTTTCGACAAGGGTCAGACGACAAGCGTTTTCAACTTTCCAAAGCAACTTTCATGAAAAACATGCACAGAGTATGAAACACAAGAGCATACATAGTATACATGAATCGATGCTTGGAGTCCATTTTGTGGCTAAAGCGTTAGATAGGCTTTTTCACAACACCCTATGATGATATGATATGATATGATATGATATGATATGATATGATATGATATGATATGATGTGATATGATATGACATGATATGATGTGATTGATATGATATGACACGATATTAAAGAATAGGGCATGATTTTATCATTAGCGTTTACTGGATAACAGTTCCATTAGTACAAAACCGTCATAATTGCATAAAAAGTCTGTAGGGAGACACATTTAATAACGGAGTTATCCTAAAAAACTTTAGATTGCGCATCAAATGCAAGTGTTTGCTTCGTTTGGCTACATCTTCGCGGTGTGAGTCCTAGATTGAAGACAGCTTGCTTCTCTGCCCAAAGCTGAGGGCAGCTGTCGGGATAGCTCTATTTAACAGTTGTATGGTCTACGTTGTCAATGCGGCCGCAACTCATGCTTAATACGGCGGAAACTGCAGCCTGTTGGTAACTCTGTCCAGTTTCCAATTGAATATTCATCCCATCAAGACCTCGAAACAACGCTACGGGGTAGTTCGCAGTGTGACACTATTCGATTAGAAATAATCCCACCGAAATTTGTGAAAGCCTTGCAATTTTAACGACAGCAGCTATTTCATCATGCAAATAACTTGTCTGAACAAATCCTCGGCAAAATTTCATAGTCAAAAACACAAACCGGCAGGAATTGTTTCCTTGTTGGTGTTTAAAGGCCTCAGTAATTGGGCGTAAGACGAACCTCGAAAGACAGTGGGTAATCTAAAAAATTTCTAAACAAACAGAAGGATATTGGTTGGAACGAATAGAGACGGGAAATTTCGAGGTTAAGTAGATTGTAAAGGAGCCGTTTACTCAACTACTGTTGCCAACTACCTGGATCAAACTCGGGCATGATCGATTCGCAGAACAGAAAAGGAGTTGGCTCTAAACCAGCATACAAAGCAGTTGACATCGCTTTAGTCATAGTTATGGTTCAGTAGCGATGGCTGCAGAGTTCTCTCACTCAGATTTCGGTTCTCGGCTCGATTCGATCAAAGACGTTAGACATAACTTCTGAACTATTTCTATGCAGCAGAAGAGTTCGTTCGTTCGTTCGTTCATTCGTTTGAGATTGACCCGAGGAGTGCGTGGGCCGAAACTGAGTTAAGACGTGAAAAATAGAATGAGAAACAGCATGCAGCGATGAATCAAACTCAGCAGAGACACGGCATACACATTTCTTAAGAATTTTATAACTGCCGTCAAGGTCATCAAATAATGAACATTCGAAGCTCCATTCAGCATTTAACATTTATTTTTCAAAAACACTGTGATGCAAATCAAACGAGCACCTTTTCGCTGGACAGGGAGGCTCGATGTCAAACAAAACGTGCTCCTCTCACAGGCTTTTAGACACAGCTGCTTGCTGAATTTCTCAAAATTACGCTATGCACGCTAGGTCAGTGACGCTACGGAACGGACCAAGGATGTACCATCATACAGCAGGTAGGAAGAGAAACATCGGCTACCTGCATGCGGCAGGCCATCTTCTTCATATCCATTGTCTTATTGTCTAAGACGGCTCGCTTTAAATTACAACCCATAAATCACTTCAAATACACAACAGCATGTGTAAACCTCCAAGCTGAATTCGATACTCGAAACGAGCGTCAGAGAGTACCTGATTGGAGGGGTACCATTCTGCGCAACATCAAGAGGTAGGGTGATAAGTTGCTTCCATCCCAGGCAAACCTTGCTGATTCAGGCAAAACTTTGCAATGAGACTTTACGAAAACTGGCCAAACGATTTAGTTAACATTGCTTTAGTATGCACGATTATTGTTTAGGGTCTGGATAAGCGATGAAAAAATATTGATGTTTCATTTAGATATATTGGAAGCTGCAGCAAAAACACGGTTTATACAGATAGGATTTTTGCTAAGGGCGAGCTTATCATTCCGCTAAGAAAATTTGATAACTCGGGGAAAGAAATAAGAAAGACAGTAGGCAATTGAGTAAACATTTTACAAATTCCTAAAGAAATTTTCGAAACTTTTCCGCATCTTGCTGCAAAATTAACCGATTGTCTATGTGAGGAACTCCTACGAAGATGGTCAAGTATGAGTCGGACAATCGGCTGAATAAAACTTTTGGCTACTAATAGACGTTTTAATAGCAGAGCACGAATCCTATATCTTCTTCTTTGAGTCTACAGCCACTGCAGCTTGACCCAACACACGCCAATGTATTGTACGTGTTCGTAAACTCAAAGCCATACGTGTTCGTAAACTCACAGCCATACGTGTTCGGTGGCAGACACAAGTAGAGGGCGAATACATGCAAGAGAATGCATGCGAATCGGAATGACGATAGAATGGGTGTAGGCAATTAAATACATCCAGTTACAGATAATGTGAGCACCAAGGCACACAATCGAATCGAACATCTGCATGAACGATGAATCGGAAAAAGGGGGAGAAAATTAGTTGCTTTTGAGTGGTATGTTCCGGTGAATCAGTCGTTAAAGGGTTCGCCTGGGAATTTCAAAATTCTGAGTTCCATGTCATCGTCAACTCAGCGGATGAGTAACACGACAAAGGCAACCTAACTAGTGCGAATGACAGGCGTAGCGTTCCGCGTCAGCAAAAATAACAGCCACGATCAAGCGTCAACGAAGAAGGGGGGGGGGTTGACTGTTCCTCTGTCCGGATGATGCTGACTGGGCGCCCTACAACCTTTCTCTTTCCATTCCTTTTATTTCTCGAGTCTAAAAAACTTTGAGCAATGAATGAGGGCACCGTACCTGGTAGAGCCCATGATCCAACATGATAATCTCTGCTTCTCCATTCTTGTTCTTTGAAACAAGAATGTTGCCCGGATGAGGATCACAATGTATGAATCCATTCACAAATATCATCTCACTGAATACTCGCCCAATTTTGCTCGATAGCTAAAACGAAACGAAGCTTTAAAAAATAAACGATAGAATGCGGCAAGTGGTAAAAGGTTAAGGCGTGGCCGAGTGGTTAAGGCGCAGCGTTTCGAATCATACCAGGTCGACTAAAGTGGGTTCCAATCCCGTCGTCGGAACCACTGACCACAAGCCAACAGTCAACTCAGCTGTCCATCCTTCCGAGGTCGGTAAATGAAACTCAGAAGTGACTCTGAGGGCAAAAACACTGGACACACATTGATAACAGCTAATCTAAAAGACTGAAGTGTTTCATCCAGTATGAATATTCGGGAAAAAAAAGTAACGAGATTCGTTACGAAAGTCATCCATGACGAAAATAGCACTATTAATCGTAACTAAAACAATCTGATAAATAAATAGCCGGATTCGCCTTTTAATAGACCAGCTCATTCTGATAAATATTGGACAAAAAACAAATTCAGTAAATTCTTCACATTTTTCGTCGGTATATCAAAACCACAATGGTTCTTATGTTACAGAAAAACACTCAGGTAAAAAATGTCCGTCTTAGGGTGCTAAGCCATGACCAGATGACGGTCATCGTGCAACTTAATTAGTCACGGCTCAACGGTTCAACAAGCCCTCCATTCCGGCACAACATACAATGGCTGATGCCAGCCCTCTCATGTACATCATAATTTGCAGAACTCTCTGGTTCCTTTACACCGCTTTTCTCACCTCATTACACGACTCGCGAAGTTCAACAGCCTTCTCAGGAAGTTTTATTAACAAGCTCCTCTCAAAAGCTCCATCTCAAAGACCATCGAGTTGGTCATTTCCTGAGATAAATCAGATTAACAACCAATATTTAAATCATTTGCAGAGCAGAACCAGACCTCCCCTCGCCTCTTATTTGGCCTTCGTGTTCAAAATTACTTACTTCAGATTTTGAGATGCCAGAACTCTCTATGAATTCCAAATCATCAATGCGACCACCTTCGCAAAATTCCATAGCAAGCAACCTCTTCGTCGTCAAATCCCAATGAATCTTAGGAACCTGAAAATAACATCACCATATAGACTGGACATAATTTTAGAACGAAGATCATGGTATTAATTACATGCATCATATAGACTGTATCTTGAAAATAATTGGCTATTGTGAATGCAGTGGAGTCCTTGCATGGACTGGCCCAGTCCTTTACCTTACTCTGGTAGCTATCTAGGTGTCAAGGTAGCTCATTGATCCTATGGCCAGTGGTTCGAATGCACCTATAGTGATTATAACATATCGTCATATGTTGATTAGTGCTTGGTGTGTTGATTGGCCAACCACGTCAATTTTGGCCATGTGATTTATGTCTTGTGCAATGTCACCTATGTCTTGCGGCCTTATGACTTTGAAAATTAATGTTGTTCTGATAAACTCTGAAAACAGACTCGCTGTCCCTCCTCTCTTTGCTTCTCTCTCTCACGAATTCGCGTGCAACACACCCTCGACTTAACTTTAATTTGGGGTGAGAAGAGTAGCTAGCTCTATGTAATTCCAGGTATATGAATCGAGAGGTGTGGTCGCATCGATAGGAAGCTCCTACTTATTGCATGCTGAATGCCGTACGCCATAACAAAACAAAGAGATCAATCATGTTGGAGGTACGATAAACAGCGCGTCTTGAATCGTGTAGAATTATGCAAATTGATTGTCAGTAAGCTCAGTACCTTCAGGTACGGAAACTTGCTCAGCATTCTTCCAAGCATCTCGCAGTTTCTACCTTCGTTGTAAAAATCCAACTCAATGGGAAGATTCCTTTTGATTTCCTCTATCAACCAATGAAACTGAAATTCGGGGAACATCTTTTTGACAACAGACACCAGAAACTGAAAGAAATGAATCAAAACTATCCCATTGACCATAGAATTTGGGCATTACAAAATTTAAAGAAAAAACGATGAATGCAATTAGAGCCAAATAAATACTGCACAAGTTTTATGACGGATGAAAAGCGAAAAGTTTAGGGTGACCTGATCGCTAAATGGTATCATCGATTAGAAAAAAACCTCCGTGAATGGAACCTCTCTGTACGTAGGAAGATTGCGAGACAGAGGATCGAAAGTCGCATAACAAACTGTCGACATACAAAATGCTGTGCAGCTCAAACAGAAAATGCTGGCTATTGCACTTTGATTCTTGGAGGTAGCTGATCTGCCTGTTCTACCAGCTCATTAGTCACAAAAGCATCCCAATTAAGCTTTCAAATAATCAATGATGAATCCTGATCTAAGTCACATCTGGACATTCATTTCTTAAGTTTCTTTATAAACAGCAAATTTCCATCAAATCAAATTAAACTCCTACTACAAGAAAGCAATTAACAATATGCAATGTCAAATTTACATCACAAGACCTCAAAGTAGATGAACTAACGAGTTGAAGCCTCCTTTCGTTTTTAAAATTGTGAATTCAAAGTCAATCGCCTTTGAAAAATCGTGATCTGTAAAGATTTTGGATTTTAATAACATAGTATTTTGCAAATAATGTTTCAGCTTTCTTCGTATGACGGTATCTATGAACGTACCCAAAGTATCAATGTTGTAATGCAGAGTGTACCTCCCTACAATCTACAACAATGAATGGAATTGAACAGAATAATGAACTGGCCCAACGGTTTCAGAGATTGTTTGGACGGAGGGTCACGGAGAGAGCTAGGACAGCAAAAGATCGCAAATAATAGAAGAAACTTGTGACTACATGTAAGTGCCTTAATGGCCCTGATGCTAATGGCGCGAATGGACTTGCACTTCCCTATTTCGTACATAATACTATGTTTCATTACCATGTAAAGCTGCAGATTGCAAAATTGAAACAAATTCGTACCTCCAGCGTAGCTGTATCGATCAGTGAGTGGGCTTTCACATCTCGGTGCTGCACTTTCAAGGCAAGCACGCGTCCATCTTTTAACGTAGCCTTGTGAACCTAGAAGACAGTACCACAGGATAAGAATCCCTAACCCAAGTACATTTCTGTGAGACATTTTTCACACCTGGCCAAGCTTTATCATCCTTTCCGCCATATAGTTTATCCTTAAAAAACCTTGCTTACATTTATCTTATGATTTCATACGAGGATCACAGAAATACGAGGTAATTCTCCTTGGCTGGCATGTGCTTTATGAACCTTTAAACAATTTGATGGGATTTGAAAGGAAAGAGCAGGGATGCCGCTTTTGATTGCACCATACTACAAGATTGATAAAAAGATCGCTTTGCTCTTTAGTTCACATGTCGTTTGCAATGACAGTTCCTGATACGGGGATTCGTTATCAGAAGATGAACGACTATCAGGGAACATAAATGCAGTGAAAGTTGACATGACTATGAAGAAAGTGAACGAAGAGGCGAATGTGAATGACTGAGAGGAGCGGGCGGAGCCCTGAGAGAAAACCCATCTGGGCTGCCTCTGGCTTTGTAAAACCTGGCAATTGATTTAGTCGGTAGAGCAATTTGAGCAATAGCAAATAGCTATGAGAATAAAACCTTCCACAGACGAAAAAGGCATTCACATGGTAATAATTACAATTTTATTCAAACTTCATTCTTTCATTATGTACTCAAAATGTTACTAATACAAACCTTGCTTAAAAGGCTTACAGCAACTAAAACATTAAGCATGTAGAAAAGGCAAAAAGAAGTCCTATCATTAAATCATTATCAGTTGATAAGGAAGAAGCTCCAGGTTGGACCATGGTTTATTTCTGGAACAGAAGATGTAATAGGTGGTACGGATAATGATGGAGGAGATTTGGGTTAAGATATAATTAAGACGGCATTGGTCAATAATGATAGAAATAATAATATACGAATATTTAAACTGGATAAACACTTCAACTGCTTAAAGCTGTTACAAAACTGCTATATTGCTCTCCACAAACCTGAGCAAGTGAAGCGGATCCTACGGGCGTTTCAGAAAAACTTGCAAACATTTCGTCGAATTTTTTACCACTTTCTTCTTCAACTACAGCAACAACATTCTGAAACGAGCTCTGTGGGGCATCTGTGTGTAAAACCTTCATGGTTTTCACGTATTCCTCCGGAAGGAGGTAGTCCAAGGCACCGAGATGTTGGCCTACTTTGATGAATATACCACCGTTCACACAGCACAGGTCTCTTAGTTTAATTGCAGATCTCAGGTGGCACTAAAACAAACAAATTTCTGTAAATGGAGCAAAGTTCAAGATAGAAAAAAACCTAACAACTTGGTGCATACATCAAGTACATTCCAGGGGGGCTGGTTCAGAGCCTGAAGAAAGAGGAGTGTTTGATTTATTTCCATTCATTCTTAAACTTATTCATAAGGAAACAAAGACTATAATACATAAGCTATCAAAGTACAATGAACGAAGCGGGAAAGAGCAAGAATAATATACTAAGTCCTAACTCGTTGCATCCATGTTCATAAGGGGCTATTCTTTCAAGAAGTCATGCTAATTTTTACAGGCTGTAAGCAGAAAGGCTGCAAGAAGCAAAGCTGTAAGCAGGAAGGCTGCAAGAAGGAAGGACACTGGGCATAAAGCAAACACTCATCTGCTACAGGGACCCCACTTGATTTAAGGCTTAAAGCCATTGGATCAGGCGGAGGATTTTGTGAAACGTCAATATCAAAGCTGTTCTAGGTCTTCTTTGCAATGAGAATTTCAGGGTTTAACTTCTTTCAAAAAAGACTCCATGGCATCTAAGGATAATTAGATCCTAAAATCAACCACACTTTTACTGTTATGTCTGCTAAATGCTAGGGTCTCATAGAAAGCCTGACTATGTGCTACTAGATGAATTGTCAAGTCTACTTTCTTCCATCAAATTGCTTCATCAAGTCAATATGCAGCAACATCCTCTTTCTCAGTTAATGGCATTTTCATTTTTAAACTGCTTCAAGTCTCAGTCTCAAACTCAATTCAACTTCTCTAAAGTAGGTAGCTGCACCAAGGAAAAATGATCAATCCGAAAATGGGAAAAAAAACTCTTGAGAACCAACCAACAGCTGAACCATGAGACCAACAATGCTCTGATGCCAATTAAACATAAATAGCTATGACAAACCTTAGATTTTTCAGCTTTGAAGGCTTCTGAATCTTGATCGTGCATCCAAAACAGATACTTATAATCAACAATCACCGAAAGAACCTGAGAAACATAGGATCAATAAATTACTAAATAATGAATCATCCATATTACAGAAGTAAAAAGAGTATATCAAGTTACTGGCGGAAGTTTTTGAGAAAGAGAATGAAGGAAGAATTGAAATAGTGGTGGTGTGGCCGAATGCTTAAGGCGCTGTGCTCTGAATCATGCAAGGTCTTCTTGCGTGGATTCAAATACTGTCATTGGAACCACTAACCACCAGCCAACAGTCAACTCAGCTTTCCATCCTTCCGAGGTCGGTAAATGAGTACTCAGAAGTAACTCTGAAGGCACAAACACTGGACAAACATTGATAACAGCTAATCTAAAGCTGAAGTGTTTCATCCAGTATAAAGATTCAAAATCATTATTATTCATTATTAAAGATTAAGCAAAGAGGTAAGCAGAGATTGAAATTCCTGAGACACATGCAAAGCGGAACAAAGATGCATGCAAATGAATAGCTGAGAGAGTGGCTGAAGCCGAAAAGAAAAAGAGGAAAGCTGGTATTGGCAATTGGAGAAATCAGAAGACAAAGCAAGCAGTAATAATCAATCTACTCCATTCCTTCATTGAGCTACTTAGAAAAACATTCAAACTTGCTTCTGTGAGAAGCCTCTTATCAACAGAGTTACCATATACATTTACCTTCAAGCTTTTCTGAAAACTTGGTGACCATACTTCAAAGTTGTTCAATTACATGCCCCTGTACATCATACTGCCTAGCTATCAATGGTAAGTGTGGCATAGCACATTAGCCTGGCAACCAAAGGGGGTGTGATTTTCCTTCTGTTAACTCAACTGGGGCTGTAAAGAAGGAAATCCAGCCCTAATTTCCTATTTCCTGTCAAGCTCTATGCCACCCAATGGGAATAGGAAATATACAGGAAGTAAAAACGAAGGTTTCAAGATTACTGGAAGAGCATTGAAAGAAGCCGATTAAAATGAAACACAACTTTTAAAATTGAAAGGAGCGATACCTATAACACAAGATTTAAACATTTCTAATTTAATGGTGGGTATTCAGTAACTCTGCCAAAAGACCTCAACATGAAACGCTAAATTTGTGGGGTAACACATCCAAAGTTAATGCAACTGAAAAACAGAAAATACTGAAAGGCATGGCGAAAATGAGACTCCCATCTCAAGGCGTTGGGCTCAATTGGTAGTTTTGGTACCAGCAAAAGTCAGAGTGGAGACATCACCTCTTGAGCATGTAATGATGTGATACTAGGTAGGAAAAATCAGAAGGCAGAGTAAGGGTATGCACTGATTGACTAGTAAAACACAGGAGTTTTTTCTTGGGCAAAATTGAATAAAAAATTATTGATCCTCACCACAGTTGCTGCCCTTCCAAATCTCACAATGCCAGTGTTTTCAGCTCTTTCTTTAACATATGTCATAGCTGACAAGCTTGATGCAAAAGCACCTGATAATTTACTTTTAACGTCATTCAAGCCTTCTTTGTCTGCATCATAACCTTGACAGAGCACTCCACTGTGGCTTGCTGCTGCAGCGGAACAAAGAGCAAAACTTCCTAGCACAAATTTTGCTTTTGAGGAAACACGTGGCATAATTTTCAGGACCATCTCGACAATGCTGTAGTGATACTTCCCTGTCCTAGAGCATTTTCCCTGAAATATGATATCAAAATCTGCAAAAAAATAAACTACATTTTGAGGCAATTTGGGACTAGTATTACCACACAAAAAACTACCTGGCCTCAAGGCTGTTTTTGAGGAGCGCCATAATAGTTGGTCCTGTAGTGTTCAACTTTGCAATTTCAAAGCTCTATAGGTCCTGCAATTAATATGGATCCCAAGTGGACTTTAAGTAGTTGATTCTCAGCGCACAAATGAAACCAAATTATTTTGTTCATTCGCATATTCGACTGCTGACTATGACTTGCGCTAGTATGCGACTAGGCCTAGCATGAAAGACGGTCGTTAAAGAGACCATAAACTGACCTTCAAGGAAGAAAGTAGAATGACTAAGTAAATCCTCCTTCCTTTATTGCTTATCCGTCATTTTAAGCTTCACATTGGTCACCGGGGTTGCTGACTTGTTACGTGATATCGCAACATTTTTCAGCAGTTGATGCCACAGAGCCTCATTTTGGAAACGAGAGCGCTGATGAACGCACGAGAAAGTTCGACGTTTGTTGCGTGGGTTTGGAGGAGGCATCAAGTGTGCTCTCTGATAAAAAGGACCCTGTCGACGTTAAAAGATAAAACATGCAAAAATGTGATAAAATCTGGCATGCTACATGGGATGGGATGGAAAAACTTGGGTTGAGCAAGGGAAAAAGAAAAGAAATGAAAGTTGCTGAACATATATGCTAAGATTTGGCATGGGAATGACAAGCAAAGATAAGGTCTGAAATGCGAAAATCGTTGAGCATGGCAAGGTGGCACATATAGTTGTGAGCTTGAGGAATGGAATATTAAGTGGTAGGAGCATGTGAGAAGAGGGGACAGAACTGATATTGGTAGAAGCATCCTGGATCGAATCTTTGCAAGATATTTTATGATTTGGAAAGCAAATGGGGCCGCAGGGAGGATTAATGGGCCCGGATCAGTAGGAAAGATTATTATGAAGGCATGCAATTTTCCATGGAGTTATTATTTATGGGTCCTCGGATCAGTGACCCTTCTGAGCCCCTCTCCTCAGCACTGTATTTCAGTTGCCTTTCTAAACATTGAGGTGGTGTCTGCAAAATTCTTGTATCATTCGATTGAACTTTGGTGACTGAGAAGCAGTGATTAAGGTGCATGATCATAGTTCTTGGGGTCAGTGATTTCAACGTCAGCCCAGACCTATCTTTCACTCAGACAGACAAGAATTGCCGTCTGTCCATACTTCCAGGCGCGGAAATCACTACCTGTGGTCATACGGTTTGGAAGGACAGGGCACTGCTCGATAAGCATAGTTTCTCATTTTCCTAAGCGTGACCTCCAGATGTTCGGCAGAGACCACAAAGCTTGGGAATCCCATCCAAGACAAAGGAAAATCAATTGAGAGAGTCTTTAAACAATCGCGAAACAAAAAGGCACTTACGTTTCTCTATAGTGCCTGTGTTAAGATATTCAGCACCTGTTTTGGGCCCATAGGCTTGGTCATATTTTCTTGTACATTTATTGCTGAAATTTCTTTGATTTGCTTCACAGGTCAGCCGCTGAGAATCATTCTAAGGAAATTGCAAAACGCTGACCAAGGATAAACAGACCAGACAGGGTATTCTGATGCTCATGCACAGCTTTTCTCCAAAAGCCCTGCAATTTTACAAAAGCTCTGAGCTCTGTCTTCTCATTGCGATGATTTGCTTATACAGGTTCATGTCTAAAGTTCAATTGATCGTCATCTCAGGAAATATACGAATCAGAATAGATGCTGCAAACGATAACTAGTGGATCGCTTTGATCGCTTGTACAAAATTGGGTAATGCTAGCAAAAGTAAGCATTAAGCAAAATATGATCCCAATATCAAAATGCGAGTGGCACAGAAAAAAGCAGTTAGTTGATAATGTCTTGTCTCCTTGTTCGGGCAAATCAACCTTGATCAATCAAAGTTGACCCAGTCCTAACCATGAGAAAGCACAAACATTTTCTGTGAAGCTAAAATTCTTTCAGAAGAGACAGCAGTGCTGATAAGTTTCATTGCGGACGGTAGGATGCTGAGGGACTGAACCTATGCAGAATCATTGCCACTAGATTTCATTCAGTAGACACCCACTCTCTCAATCAAAGCACCTGTTAGTGCAGGTCGATCTCTTCTGTGAATAAAAACTCGCTGAGTGGAAATACGGTCAGTTAAAAGGGGGTTTTACATAAGCAAAAACCATAAAGGCTGTAATGATTTGTGGGATAGCCCTTGTGTCACCCTGGAAGAAATGCTACCTTACCGACCAAGATATAAAGTAGTACAACCAATTCCACAGCAAAACATACATAAGTGCGGCTAGCTTTATACGAAAAACCTACTATGATTGCAGAGGGTGGAGAAAAGCCGAGCTCTTTAAGTCCCACTTATAGCTTAGTTTTCAAAAAGAGAAAGGAAAGCTGCAATCTATCTGTTATTCCAGGCCTAGGAATGACGAGATGTGGTCAACTCGATAGGTTGGACCAGGACACTAGTCGATAAACATTGCATCTAAAGTCTAAGCAAGCCTTCAGGTGCAAGGTGGGAAGTATTGAAAAGATGCTTTGGAATGCCCAAGGTCGGCTCAAATGCTGCGTCCAACACTTTCATCCTTCGAAGGGTAATCCCCCTGCAACTGGGAATGGAAACCTTGGAGACCTTCCCGCTTGGAAGGCTATTTTTCTGGTTGAATTGACGGTTGGCGGCTGGCTTGTAGCGCCATGAATAATTTAAATTGGATTGAATTACCGATATCGCCGAAGCAATTTTTCACAGCTGCGATCAAAGGCAAGAGGCCTTTTCAGCTAGTGGAGACTGCACGACAATTTCTTAAGCAGCAAAGACAAGGAACAAAAATGGTAAGAGCAGATCTTTACAGGACTATACATGCACGGGACTATAGTTATGTATACGAAACATGAAATACGAAACATACAGATGAAATTTCTATTTGATTTTCCTCTAGACAGCAATTATATCCACATGTTGTAAGGGCTAGGTTTTTGTTGATTTTGCCGTGATATCATAGGTTATCGTTAAGGTTCTCACAAGGCTCAAAAGGATTTTGATTGACCTATGCAAACTATGCCAAAACGTTTGCCTACGGGGTTCTTGATTATTTGAGCTGAGGCTCCCTGGAAAACCCTTGCGATCGTTGTTTGAAGATTTTTTAGTCATTTCCACGAAGCTATTATTCAGCGTCACAAAAATTTGTAATTTCCAGGAGAGCTTACTCAGACGTTTTTTACTTTTGAATAGACAAATTAATCTAAAAAATGTCAACTAACATAGATAAAGGAAAAAGCCAGTTAAATCTTGATTATTACAGTTTGCAGCAATGCAATTTCTCTTTGACACCTCTACCATTATAGCCTCTTGATATTTTTCAAATCAACGTAAATGGCCTCTAATCAATAATCAAGCAAAGGCACGCGATAACGCTCTTTCAGGTGCACACGAATTTAAACGTTCAATATACTCATAATCAAAAGCATGTTTTCTGAGCAGATTTAAATCAACGATAATGATGCCAACTAAACTCTTAACACGTTACTTGCTCAGGAGTTAAACTGTTATCTCCCATGCATCGTGAATTCCTCCATGACAAGAACAAGAAACGGCAACTTTCATGCCTATACACGAAGCGAGGAAGATTTTGCCTTCGGGGAGGAAAGCCACAAGGGGGGACTGCATGAGGAGAGTGCATTACGGGGGGGGGGGGGGGGGGGTGATGGAATTTGACTTTGAATGAAGCTTTAGAAGCAAACAGTAAAGATAACAAACTTTCGATTATTGGGCAATTTTGCGAGTATAGAACAACGTGGTCACAACATCAAAAAGAGATTACAAAAGAGAAACATAAATACAAGGCTATGATAACATAACGTAGCTTTACAACAACCAGTGCCTATTTTCAACAGGGGGGCACTGAGAGGGAAGGTGCCATGAGGAAAAGCACTGGGGTAGTACGGAGAGGGACGACAATGGAAAGGATAAAATTGGGAGGGAATACAATGGGAGGATGGTACAGAGAGGAATGGCATTAAGAGGAAGACAGTAGAAGGAAAGAAACTAGGAGGCATGGTATTGAGAAGGCAGAAAACAGAGTTAAAATATGCAAGAATTTGAATAACAGCAAGGCTAAATTGGTAGTAGGAAATTGGCAATGTAAATGTATGGGAGAAGAAAAATAAGCCAGGGAATGAATGGACGAGAAAGAAAAAGTGGATTGAGTCATTACACACTCATCAGTCCAACACGTTCTGTGTGAGCTGGCCGATCCTTCAAAGGTTCAAGGCAGTGCAAGGAAAAGGGACAGCTTTGCTTCCCAGTTCTTTATGCTATCAAAAGGGCACGAAAGGTTTTGCCTCCTTGTAAGGAAGAAGTGATTTTTTTGCTAAAACGAAAATTAGCATGGGAAAATTCCATGGTTGGCAAGTTTTTGAACATGGGATTAATGGTAGCTGGAATATATCGTCATATGCTCTCATGTGAGAAAAAATGGATATAGTCATTCTCTTTAGACTGAAAACACAGCAAGAGTGCATATGGGCCGCTCTATTCAACCGCTGGCCAATCTTTCCTAACAAAATTCTGACGCACCTAATTGACGCACGGCGGTCTCTCCCAGCAGTTTTTTGGGGTTTCTGAAAAAATGTCTGAAAAATTGATAGGACACATTCGTGTGAGAAACAACCATCTGTTCAATTCAAAAAGAGAGCATTTTTAACCTTATTTAATCATCGCGAAAAAAAGAATCTCAATCACTGAGAAATCTCTTTGAGAAGCTTCGAGATAAGCAACAAGGCGGACAGTGGCGCTTTTATCTGTCATTCTCTAGTTCTTTCGTCAACGATCTGCTATCACATAAGATGCTAACATACAGATTACGTCGAAAGTCCTTCGAGCTAATGGTTGATTCTGTTTATGTGTTCATCGGACTTTGCAAAGACAATGATGCGCTGCTGGATGAGTGATTTAAAGATATAATCTATGTTGCTGAAATGTGTGATTTGAGAGGGACAGAACCTGTCGATTCAAAAGCGCTACACCATCTCTTGTAGGATTGTATGAATTTCAATTTTCGCAAGCATTCTCTCAATTAAGTGAATTCTGCTCAAACGGAACACTTCGTTGACTTGACGAGCCTGCCAGCATACTCGCTTTTGAGCGTAGCAGAAGCCATGAAAGGCTTCCGAAAATCTTAAGGAGGCGAGACTTTCAAAAAGCGTTTCTCCCTTGCCTTCGTAAACAATACAGGATTCGAGCCCACAACCATTATGCTATGAATTTGCACATTTATACTACATGTTTATCATTAATACCGAACGTTCCCTCTTTCCATAAGGATCCAGTCAATCCTGGCTACGAGCAGCCTGCAATAAGACAGCAACCGGTGACAATAGAACCAGATGAATTTGGTCCTTCACCACAGCCGGTGCAATGTTCTGCATGTGGACAAAAGGTAAATGACAATACAAAGGGCTACTTACTCCCTTGCCTGAGCTTTTCCCCTAGACACTAGCCCTTGCGTCGCTCGGGTCCTTAACTGAGGATTGTCCTTAAACATATTGCTTTCTTGAACGATATATAGCACTTGAAATTCTTTCGAGAGCTTGGTGGTTAGGTTTCAATCCATGTAGAAACACTGGAAATCACTCATCATCAGTCGTAATGAAGTTAGAAGGAGACGGGCGGACACAAGTCTAATTGCTTTAAGTTGCACCGACACGTGGTTCTATTCTTCTAGCGTCTTTATCCCACTGAAGGCGGGCCAGTGGCGCAGTTGATCGTCTATTGACATCTTGGCTTGCTGCTTGTATAGAATGGCACGGGGGATGGGGCAAAGGGCTTCCTCCTTTTACGACTGGATACCCCTCCTGTCATCACCCCCATTCATTCGAGCTTGAGGCCGGTATAGGGATTGAATATAATGGCTGGGTAGTGTACAGACAAAAGATAAATCATAATTGAATTAGGGTAAACTACTTCGATAATAAACCAGATTCCTACATTTTGTTTTGCCTTAAGTCAAAGCAGTAAATGTCGGACCCAAACGAGCCGAATCAATACGAGCCAAAAGGAAGTCACCATCGTCTGCTGCAAAAGGAATAAAAAACGGCTGAAAACGAATCATCTTTTCTAGGCAGTCACGGTGACCCGCTATGAAGTAGGGACTGTTACCTGGATAGCAGCATGTGTCATCTTCCCATTCTGTCCAGCTGGATGCTGCGTGATTCCCTTCATCATCGACCAATTCAAAGATGTTGAGCATTCCTGTCCACAATGCAAAGCTGTCCTAGGCAAATACGCGAAAATCTGACGTCGACATTAGAAGATGTCACGATAGGTGTGCCGGAAAAAAAGATAGGAAAATTTGATTGACTTTGAAATCGCTTATTTGCAACCACAAATATTTGCACTTAGAAATCGAACCTTAGACAAGACACTACGGTGACTGCTGTATAATTACTGCGAGTCAGAAATTACTGACCAGACCAAAGCAAGCAAGCCGGTTCCTAACGACAACAGCCCATAGCCTTGAGACAGCTCTAGATAAAATAATACATAATGGAGAATCATTCACGATTTAAGTAGACAATAAACCTTTTCAGTATGGTTTTGCTCGAGCATGCCAGAGCACTTGAATAGCACGAGTTGGCCAGGTTTATGTGCAAAGCACCGGCATATTCAAACATGCTACCTGTACACTCCATAGTGGTTGTTGCCGTTCGAAATTGACATTTCACGGAACATACTCAACTATACAAAACCTAGATGTTTTACAGGCCCATTTGACCGGGGAAATGGGAGGCTGAAGCCCCCATAAATTTGGCAGTGTTCGTTTCTTAATTCTTAATTTTTCCAAAAAATGCTGCAAACAGCAAGCTTGAGTCTGAAAAAGTATTAGATAAACAACTTATCCCTATAATTCATTTATAACTAGCTCAGAATTTTTCTAAAACAAGCTGTCAAAAAGTTTTTAGTCCCAGACCCCTATTTCAGTTCTCTTTCCTCGCAGTCCCCCCCCCCCCAATATCAAATTCGTTCCGATGGCCCTGTTTTATAAGGACTATAGAACCAATGGCTAATCAAAGACTCTATCTATTATTATCATTGAGTACGAACAATTAGTATCAAGATAAAACTGTGACAGAGCCACCTTGCATTGTTCTAAATCAAAAAATTACTTTTCGATCAATAGAACTGTATTCTGGCACGATTTATCACACTCAACTTCTAAAAATGCAATAAACGAGAAATACAGTGTGCTAACGTTAGTTGGTTACTCCCTGTTCTCCAAACTCTTTTATATATTTACTATATAGCTGCATCGTGGATGATATTCATTCTGTGGTAATCTAAACCCAGTCTGTTTTCTGGTCTCAGTATCTAATGATACTACCCAGGGGCGAAGGAAAACAATATGATGTAGCAATATATATATATATATGAATAAAATATATATATATATATATATATATATATATATATATATATATATATATATATATATATATATATATATATATATATATAGCAGAAATGCAGAAAAGGAAAAGACCGATTCTCTGTTACTCTGAGTTTCGTGCGAAGGCACTCGTCAGACAGACTATAACTGAATCCCATTCCGAATTACATTGAATAAAATAAGATAAAATTGGGATAAAAGAAGCCGTTGGCAAGTTACTGTCTATTGTCTAGGTGATGCTGTTGTTCATTAAATAATATTTGTTCTCGTGTCGGCATTTGGAGATAAGTTCAGAGCGTTTGTTCAAGGGGTTATTGTTGTGGCCGTTGATTGTGTATAGTCTTTCCGATGTACAGAGGTCGCACATTTTGGAGATGTTGTTGTATGGTTGAGCTGCAGTGAGATATATATATATATATATATATATATATATATATATATATATATATATATATATATTTATATATATTTATTCATATATATATATTTATTTATATATATATATATATTTATATACATGAGTTAGGAGAACAGGGGGTAACCAGACATTGGTATCACATGCCATGTCAAGTATTTCCTTAGATAGATTTGCAATTCTGTACGTTCAAATTAATTGACTGATAATGAAAATGAAAAATGCACATTCTTGTTTGATTATCTCGTCGTCTCTTGCTATTCAATCCTGAGAAAAACAGGTCATGAATATCGAGGAGCAATCGCCTCAACTCTGGCAATGGCAGACAAGGAACCTGCGAAGGCGGACAATGCACTACGCTTGATGACTAATGATTGCGTCAACATGAATTTAAAGTTCTGAGTGATTATAGCTGCACTTTGTGAATACCTATAGAAATAGCTTTCTGCATTATTCATGCTACAAAATCAGACTTCATTTGATTGCGAATGAAGGGGTAGAGTAGAAATACCTACAGACAGAAAGTCGATACAATGAATGAACAAATGGTCAAGGGAAATTGTCGTCTTTTTGAGTCGATGAAATTTTCATCAAACTTCCAACAGCTCCGAACTAGTGAGTCTGGTGGAAGATTTCCTCATCAATGGCCAGTATAACAACGACAATTTAGAATAGACACTCCATTCTTTTTTATCAGAAAATGTCTATAAGAAATTGCACAGTCATATAAAAAACTTAAGAAAGTTTGATTTAAGGCTTTGACTGGGCTGAAAAGATAAAAAAATATTTGGTGTTTTAATATTCTTGACTTCTTATTATCGATAGAGGACTAGGCCGTTGTATTAATTCAAAGATCACTCATATCAATTCTCTAGGAAAGTCAGGAATTGTTCGCATTTACATTTAAATGTTGATACAAACTTACAAACTTTTGAGCCTTAACTTGTCTTCAAACCGTAAAAGATCAAGCTACAGTATCAACATTAACGCTCCCGAGTCTTGAGGTATAATGCTCGCAAAGCAAGCTCCTTGACCAGAAACACTTGAAACAAAGGCTTCTTCATCAATGCGGAGGGGGTTGACGGAGTTAGGAAATTAGCTTTTCATGTTCAGCAATTCTTTAAGAAACATTTTGTATAGAAATTGGACAAAACGTCAAGCAACTCGCGCGCAAGGTTATAGCAAGGTTTCTTATAAAACGAAGTGAGTGTACATATCGTCAAATAGCATGTTTTGGGGTTATGGATCTGCCTTCGTTGCAGCTGGAAACGGGTTAGCGGTAGTTCAGCGTAAAGAAATTTAGAGTTATCCCGAGGATAAAACATTAGAAAAGAGCTTCCGAAGTTTGTACTTGCATTTGGAGAATTTCAACTGACAGTTTAATGGGCAGCATCAAATGAGATTAACTATTTCGACGTAGCATGCTGTGTTAAATCAGTCCACCAAGGTGAAGGGAATAACATGGAACGTCTTGCCTTCTTCTTGCTTTCCTGAGTCCTACAACTTGCCATCTTTCAGATTTAAGATCAATAAACTTGATCTTATCTCTCTATCCTCTTAGCTGCTCGCTTTCTTCTTTCTTCCTTTGTTGGGGCTTTGCATAGGCCACCATAGCCTTTCCTCAACATGACCCACTAAAAAAAAAAAAAAAAAAAAACAGCTAGAAAAAAGCAGCAAAGCAAGTTACTACAGGATAGGCTCAGGTGCTCAGTCTCACAGGACAAAAACCTTGGCAAAGGCATTAATAAGTCTCTGAAAAGATGGAAAACCAACTAATCTTCGAATCCTGAGCAAATGACTGACTATAGTTAACGAAGAGAATTGCGCTGTTACTTTGGCAACTTCGGAAATAATTTGAGGGCGTTTCTGGTCGTCTCAGCATCAACTTGGGATAATGACACGTTTTTAATCCTAGCGATTTCAGCACTCGACATCCTGATGTTCATCGGCAAATTTCGCTCCTAACAATAAAACGAGAAGCAAAAAACTTCGGTAGATTCATTGCAGTAGAAGCTGACAGCACATGTCAGCAGAAGATAAGGAATACGGGGAATATTTCATAAAATTCTAGCAAGTTGACAACCTACCCTTAAAGAAGTCAAAATCAACTTCAGATTACACAATCTACACAATTTGCTAGCATGTTATGAAAATTCTTTGTCTAATCACGTTTCATATAAAGCACCTGAAACAAGGTCCCTAGGAATCACAAGATGCAACGTGATTGCGATAAATCTTTGAAATAATGGCAGCACACATTTTCTAGCATTACAGGTATGAGCGGAGGGATAATTTCCTCACACTGAGAATCTTTCGCCTGACACACGAGAGAGCATGAAATGCAGGATAATGGCCGAAAGAAGATGAAAAACTTAGGTCTAGAAAACTTCAATATCGCACGAAACAGAGGAAACATACGTCCTTCTTACATATATGATTCTACCTAAATGTCAAAGGCAGAAATTTTGGACACGGAGAAGCCTTCTACTTATCGAGCAGAGTCGTCCATGTCCTTCTTCTCAATATAATCGCACCTCGAAATTCCTACGCCTGGAAATACAGAGGGCTTGCGACTCTCCTCACTCTAAGCAAAAGCTTAGCCAAGGGTTGATTCGAACCACTAGCCGAATCATTAGCCTGTGAGCCACACAGCTGTGTAAGCGCCGGGAGTCCTACAATTTGGGGGCTGGCAAACTGGTGGCATTGTGTGTCTGACCTCCCATGGCTTTTCTCATAGTGCTGAAGGCTAAGCAGAGAAATAGCACGCACCATTTTCCAAGTCTTCGGTATGGCTCGACCGAGTATTATTTAATAGATTGTTTATTGGCTGAGAGGTATCTTATTCATAAATATTGCTTAAATGAGATAGAGCCTGACGAACTCCGACCTACCACGTACAAAGCGAGCATTTCAACATTCGGCCATGGATGCAGTCAGAATAAGAACATCGATGGCAAAAATGTTTACTTCGGCCATCATCCGACGTTTCATAACCTAACGAATGTCGGAAGAAAATGTCTGCGGTGTGAGGAAATTGAGATTCCACACTCCAACGGACATTGAAGTTTTATAAGACAAAACATTGATTCCCCTAATTGCTTGCTTGGTGGTGCATGGCTTGCAATGTGTTGCTCCACATTCGATCGTTACCATCAATACGTTCTACCCGTGATGAGACATTTAGACACTCATTCCGATAAATTTCGCTAATGCTTTTTAATCTGGTGAGAGAAGCCGACAAACGATAATGCATATTTCGTTTTAAGCAGTTAAACGTTTGCTTATTTAACAATTACCTGCTTTTCGGGTCCCAGGGCAGGTGCATCTGTTTCAAGCAACAAATTCGACAAAGGAATTTGCTTGACCAACCGCTGTTTCTGTTCATACAGAGAAAAGAGACACATAAAAAGAATAGCTAATTCGGTAGAATGTTCGCCAAGGAATCTCAAGGTTCTGGGCTCGATACCGGCTCTTGCTAACCCATTGTACGAGTGACAATCCCAGCTCGGTTAATGGCATTGTGTTTGAATCGTATAGGAACCGATGAAAGGTGAAAGGTGTGGCGCTCCACTTCAACATTAAGTCTTCCCCGAACTGAGCACAGACGAGAGGGGGATAAACTTCTCTTGTTATTCGGCTGGAATACCGACAATAGCTCTGTCAGACCGACCGCGATATATTCCATTTCTCCAATCCAAGATCAGGTGCAGGTATTTCCTTGACTAATGTCTATTTCTGTTCATGTAAAGAAATCAGGCGCACCAAGTGCGGCTCAACGGAAAAATAGTTCGCCAAACTCTGGTCAAAGCTGAATTTTCCCATTCAATAACTTGCAATTTTAATGCCATCTCAGCTGTCGACCCTTCTTTGCATTTCATATGTAACGCATAGAAAATGTCTTTTTGAAAACGTTGAGAAGCCCTGAACTGCCTTATAGGTAAGCATACGTCTGGTGATCGTTTCGGGGGCGTAGAGTGCACTTTGAAAGTATATCAACACTCGAAGTTACATACCTGTTCTGATCGGACAATGGACGGCGGCACTGAGAAGAAATACCCTGCATCGACACCTCTCATGGCAACAGATGGCTTACCATCAAACGCGTGCAGTACAACATTCCTCACATCTACAACATTGAGAATGATAGGTCGATAACGCATAGGTATAGGAAAGGAGGTGCACTTATGTACATGCTTGACAGAGCTGTTGAGAAAACAGAAATAGACACGGCACAACTACAGTGGTGGTACAAAAGCTAGAGTTGAGCGCCATACCCGAAATAAGGGCTTGAGAACATCTTCTTGGAGGGATACCATTCTGAGCGGTCCTGCTGTAAGGTACAGTGGGCAGTCCCTTACCTCGCTTCTAGCTTTACGCGAGGCACTTCATTACTGCCGGGTGCACAGACGGAGGGCATCAAGACGCGGAAACACGCGCGCCTCGAATCCGGAGTTTCCAGCACAGTAGTGAGTCGCTATGGCAACTTTGCCAAGCTCACCGTGTACGAAACGCGCAAGTTTACGAACAGCAGAGGGTCAGGAATGAAAGCTGAATGTGGCTTGATGCCATTCTCCAGCATCTTAGTTCAATCGTCGCTTGATCCTTCACGAATCGTTCATGTTATTACATCGGCATTCACTAGAGCAAATTTGATGTGGAAATTTGACAGAGGGTGCTTACCTTCTTGAATAAGGGTCTCAATAACTGGTCTTCCGGCAGAGCGAGAATGGACATTCCTTCAAAGAAACAATGACATTAAAGATGATTAGGTTAAACCTCAATTTGGTACTTTTGGTGAAGTTCTATGTATCTTTCGTGCCAAGGAGACATTAGGCATGTATTGGAAAATACACGACCCACTATGGAAACAACAAATAAACATACAAGGGTACAGTTGTATTCAGATATACCCTGCTTGTCAAACTATGTAGCTACTTTCACAGAATTGAGAAAATAGGTGCCTTTGTGAACAGTATTATTTCTAATGACACAAAAGCTGTTTCAAACAATTCTTCAAAGTAAATTAACTATAGTTGCGATATAAGCTATATTTTTCATAGCTTGCTTTGAAAATATCTTTTGGGTTTAATATTTGCTAGGGCTACCTTTTGCTTTTATGACTGTATTGAATCACCGTGGCATACTTTTAATAAGGCTTTTACTGTATTTAGCTGAATTGAGCTTCACCCCAATTCCATTCCTCAAACAATTCAGTTGGGGTTTATGGATGTGCATCAAGCATTTTTTTAGAGGCTAAATGTAAAACTCAGCTCTGAAGGAGATCAGATCTTTACATCTGGAATACAAAGCAACAAGAAATGCTACTGATATAGACACAAATAACAAAACGAGACCAAGAGAAGATACACCTTATTAGCCTCGTCTAGATTCTAAAAACAAAGCCAGCGTATTATGTGATCACTTTGACGCATACCCCCACTTGAATAACACTGAACCCCATAGGGGCCTTTCGCAAAGGACGTCCAGCAAAAGATGAACTTTTATACCCCCTTCTGTCTGGCATTGTACATATTCAAATATCCCCCTCCCTCGAATATCCATCTATGCTATGCAAAAAACTATTAAAGCCCGTATACGAAATTCTGAAAACCGGGGTGGCCGGGTTGCTTAAACCCCCCTTTCGTCTGAACCTAACTTTATTCAACAAACCCCCTCCCCTTCTCAGCTCGGGAGTCTTTTGTGAATGGCCCCATATCAGATTTTAGAGCTTAGAAGCACTTAATTGGGGAGAAATTTCTCAAAGGCATGCCATTTTGAATTGTTACTGGGGAGGCTAGTTGTTGTCTCACCGCCCTTTACCCTATCCGTTATGCTAGGTGCTCGTGCATCCAGTTAGAGGCATCCAGGAATGTGGAGGAGCGGGAGCCCAAGCCTGTGACCTTTTGCATGATAGTCCCGTACTCTGAAATCTACGCCAGCCGCTTCCTGGCGGATTTTGCTTCACCTAGATAGATGATGCTCAATCTACTTACAGTGGAAGATCGAGCTCTTTCGCAAGGCGAATCTAAAACAGAAAAACGTGCCGCAATCAATGTGTGCGTGCATGTAAGCATTTCCGTACAGCATATATGTATGTATGCAAGCAAAATCATTCTCAAAGCTCTTGAAATGTGATTCTGCAGGACAATGCTTCGAAAATTGCGGGTAAAGTAATATTTGAATGCAAAAATGTTGAAGAAGATGAATGCAAGGATAAAATAGATGGGTACAATCAGAGGGGGGACAACGGTCTATTTTTCCTAGTTGCCTTTGAATTTTCAAGCTTTTTTGAAGGTTTCCCTGCCTTTCCAATGCAATTGATTTGGCTTTTCAGGGAACATCACCGAACTTCTATATTGCTTGTGTCGTTTAGTTTGTTGGTTGAATTCTGACCGAAGAGATATGCCTTTCACCGAGCTTCTCTTGATATGTAAATATGCATGCGTCAATAGACGTGCATGGATGGAAACATGTTTAATTAATAGTTAATTTGGTGATCAACTGCATACATTTTTCTCCCAAAGACAGGAGACGTCGATATGGAAACAATCTCTCGTTACAGTTTCTCAATCCCGTGTGGTCTAGTGGTTAGGATCCGGCGTTTTCACCGCCGTGGCCGGGGTTCGATTCCCCGCACGGGAGCTTTCTTGTTTGGGATACGACGATAATGTTAGTACATTTTATTTACAGCTGGCTAGAGAAATAGCTAATGCAAGTAAAGGGCATTCATCCATTCATTAGTACAATATCGTAGAGGAGCTACTTGTTGATAGCACCTTGCAAATCACTGAACTTCTTTTTCTCTTTCCCCCTTCCATTTGGCTGTGTCTCTTGCCAACTCTACCCTATTTTACGATGTCGAAAATAAACTGAATACAAATGCGATAGTCACATAGCCTACTGATCCCTTTCGACTTCTGACTTTCATTGTGAATTCATTATCGCTTTTTGCAGCTTTATTTTGGTCTGGAAGTCGATTCCATACTATGTTACCCCAAATGAAAGAGGCTCGCTTCCATATTTATTTGGGCTCGTTTTACGAAGTTGGGAAAAAAATTCTTCGGCCCTTGACAGATAGTTTTGATGTAGCTCATTAAAGCTAAGTTTTGAGCCAATCGTAATGCCTGAGAGTTTCCCCTGTATGTTATTGCCATGAATATCAATGCATAAATCGTGGTCTCGTTTGAGCTTACAGAGAATCAACTGGAATTGGTCTTGGTTTGCAACCACCTCATTAAGTTTATGCCAGTTCGATGCTCCTTTCACGTCATGTTCAATACATATGGCTACTTCTTACAAAGTTCACCATGTGCAAAGTTTATGTTATCATCAGTGAAGATGCAAACCTGAGAGTGCTCAATGGCACAAAAGAAGTCATTCATATAAAATGGGGCCAAGTAAAGACCCATGAGGAACTCCTTTTGTTAATGTCTTCCAGCTGCTAGAGCTAGCATCTTTTTTGACCCTCTCCTTTCTCTCAGTGAGGTAGCTGTGTATGAGTTTCAGGCTGCCAATACCAAAACTGTTAGCCTCAAGCTTAGAAATAAGTAAATCATGGGCAGACAGTCACATCTTGAGAGATCCATCAGTACCATACAGCAAAGAATCATTTCAACAACCCAAAATGGAGCATGCTGAGTACAATGTACCTTTTTTAAAGGCACAAAGGATTGTCAACCGTCTCTTTTCAATAAACGGTATAAACTATTTCAAAGTAGATGTTTTCAAATCTTGGACAGTGCCATCACTGCATTTAAACACTGGTGTAACATTTGGGAGTTTAAGTTCTTTAAGAAATATGCACTATTAAACCATTTCATTGGAAAAGCTTAGTTAGACCAATGGAAGGGAGATCAGAAGTTGATTGAAGAATGTGTGAAGGCAAACACCTTCTTTCTTTACTAGCGATTTACTTCATTCACAAGCATAAATGCTTGCAACTAACCTTACTCGTCTAAAAAATTAACCCTAGTGAAAAATAGAAACTACATTTTAATGATATGAAACCTGCTTTTTGAACACCTCCCGTTGAACATCCTTATCCTTTGGTGACTTGATATGATAGGGGGTAAAATCTAATCCAACCTGCAATGAATTTAAGCTGTTGATAACTGCGTTATAATCCTGTTACAATTATGTCATCATGCTGAATTATATTAATATATGCTGAAAGTATTGTATGATATTGACGACAGCAAAAAATTCATACACCATGGGTTTTTCATCAAGTGACACGGAAAAATTTAAACAAATAAATGAAAAAGATTACAAAATAATAGCTTACTTGAAGGTCTGATGAGTCACTTTTGATAACTACCAAGGTAGGGTAGAAATAAAGCTTAACAAAATGAAAACCTAGCTTAATTAAGGCTCTTTTAGAATTCAACTTACTTTCCTCATTCATCTACTCATTCTATAAAGGATTCAAAATGCATTTGAGAATCCACTGCAATTTGGCAATGTCCTAATCCTTAATGTTATTCCTCTTATGGAAGGGGGGAGCCTCTGCAAAAAACAAAAAGGTTTGGAACTAGGAAGGACTGGGACTAGCTATCAACTTAATAAGCAAGCTAACGGAAAAGATAATCTCAGACAGCATCCCATGTAGCAAAAACATAAACCACAAGCAATGATCATTAAGTAGTCAAGTCAAGCCAGTCAAGGCATTCAATTACGATACTGCCTTCAAACTTTAAAAATTCTATGGAAAAATAACAAGAAGCTCAAGGACTTTATGGAAAGAAGGTAACAACCTGGTTCAAATTTCTATCTTTGTCTAAAAAATTTTTAGCTGATGGTGCTGAACAGTGTGATAGAGTCCAAGGGGGCACTCCTGTCACTGTAAATATTCAAAACACTAAGTACATTTTAGGTAATTTGCAGTTACCTCTCCTATTCCCACAATATCTTTGGTGTGCTTCTTAATGAACGGTTCAGCTTCATCCCACTCCTATGAGTAAAAACCGATGAGTTCTGATAAAAATTTGATACAGCAGAGGATTAGTAGCAGCGAAACCTGTTGGAAAAACTAATAGCAAAAAGGAATAGTAATTGCAAACTTCTTGCCTAGCAAAATACATCCATGTGTTGTCTGGCAAGCAAATTTGCACCTCTCAATATACAATCCCTTTCGACTGAGGAATGAACAAAATAAATTGCAATCAGTGTTCCCAAAAAATTAACTTAATACAATAAATGCATCATAGATAGAGCATATCTTTCACATAAACTAAAATGTTCATTTGAAAAGAAGAAAATATGTACCTTCATTGTCACACTTTTACTTCCAGCCTGTTAAAAAAAATAAAGTATTAGCTATCTGAATGAAATTGCTTTAAAAGAAAACTTAAATACTTAAAGCTTTACTCAAAAGGCAAGAAGAAGAGAAACCAGGCCAGCCAAAAAGGAAAAAATAAAAAGGAGCCTATCAAAAACTCCATACTATGGATGAGGTAAAGTTACATTTACCAAATACACTTTAGGAAACACAAGATAGTGTAATGAAATTGCTCACAATACATAGTTGATGATAAAGTATAGGTGTTTGTATGGATCTCAGAGTATACTATGTAATCAGGCAGTCTCTTCTACACTAGATCGAAACAGCTTTTTAAAAAAAAACTCTAATGTATACTTAACTTGCAAAAGGGGACAAATGTATCATGATTCTTACCTTCATTACAAATATTGGTCCACACAAATACCTTAAACCGACAATTGCATCCAATCTTTGTTGAAAAAGCTATGCCATCAGTATCAATTCAACAAGAAATTCATGGCCACACAAAAAAAAGATGCTCAAAGGGCTGCAAATATATATGATTTATTTCTGCAAAAACCTCAACTAACAGTTTCCGCTAGAGTATGATAGATGATAACAAATGAGAATAGACAATAAGAAGAATCAACGAAAATAAAATTCGTTTTTTTGAGCGAGTTATGTTGTGGAAAGGCCATGGTGGCCTATAAAAAGCAACAACAAAGGAAGAAAGAAGAAAGAAAAAGGCTAAGAGGGGAGAGAGGTCAGATCAAGTATATTGGTCTTAGATTTGAATGATGGCAAGTTTTAAGATTCAGGAAAGCAAGAAGAAGGCAAGAGGTTCCATAACTTGCATGTTCTAGGGATGAATGATGATTTGTGGGATAATGTTCATGGATTAGGCAGCAAAACTCAGAAAGGGTGTGAGTGAGTTGAGCAGATTTGTTTGTTCTAAGATACATGTTCTTAATACTCTTCTTCTTCTCCTGGCTTGTCCACTAATGTGGGTTGCCGGCGTGTTTCTTCCATCTCCACTTCCGCCTGTTGAGGGCATAATGGGTACTTGCCCCAATCTCCTTCATATTGCCCTAATAGCAATCTTTCATTCTTCTCTTTGGTCTTCCCAACTTCCTTCGGCCCACCTCCAACGCCTCCACTCTCTTCCCCAGATAGGTCTGATCTCTTCGTTGTGCATGCCCAAGCCACCACAATATTCTCTCTCTCAGCTTTTTTTGCAACAGTGCCACCTTCACTACCTCCCTCACTTAGTCATTTCTTACCTGGTCCTTCCTTGTCAGTTCTAATACAACGTAATACTAAATGCTATAAAAAAGCTCATTAGGATGACTATTAGGAAGCAACCTGCACAGCCAAAGCATCTACTTTTTCGAAACCATTTTGGAGTTAAAAAAGTATCAGAAGGTAATCCCTGTCTTTGTTTGGCAAATGTCACTTAATCAATACCAAAAATTTGGCATGTGCCTGATTTCAAAGTGCAGCTCATTATAATGTGGGCCCTGTTATCAATTTATAGATGGTAGTACATCTTAAAAAATTTACATATCCATTGGATGATACCTGAACTGGATGAACACCAATGCATGGAAACACCAGATCTGGATATCTGCAAGATATTATTAATGGCAACTTAGAACATTCACAAGCTAAGCTTCCTACCTAACAACACAAAGTAAGTTTTAGGACAACGAGAAGTCATGTCTACCAAGCAGTGCCCTGGCCCTACCCTCATCGTTTTCTACCCCTGGTTTTTTGTCAGGTATCCATTTGCTGCTGGGTCGATATATTGAGGGTAACCTGAAATGTGAACAAGCATGCCCCAAATCTGGGAAATTCTGCAAAGTACATTTGTGTTTAACCACTATGCAAACTACCGCTGCTCATTTTGTCATATGGAAATAATGGAAATATTTCAAAATACCTTTTGGAAAGATCAATTACTCTTTGGAAGTCACAAGGGTATTCAGAAACAGCAATAATGGCCTTGACTCCAATCTGAAATGGAAAAAACTCGTGAGCAACTGCGTCCAATTTCAATACTATACCAAATGATTTTGTTCTTCAAATCAAGCAGCCATTGTTTTTATCTACCATAATAGGTAACCAATAGCTTTCCCAAAGCTTCCCAAAGCTATATACTTCATTTACCTTTTCAGATTCGTTGGGGCACCCCAATGAGGTATATAATTTCTAAAAGACGCTTCATTTTGCTCACCAGTTAAACCCTCCCAAAAGATATTTCACTGGTTATGCTACGGATGAGAATAGAAAAAACTTACATTTTTAGCAACTTCAAGCACAGCCTCTCTGTCCTGAAAAGCAAACAATGTGTTTCAAGAATGGTTTAACTAAATTCAGTGACGCTGAATGCAACTAACATGGTAGGCAAGAAAACGGCAAGGCACGATTGAGATAATTTTCATTGAGTTAAATCCAGCAGTATGCGATTCAGAGAGTTAACTCTGAATTGCATAGTGGAAAACATGGCCAAATGGAGGAACCTCGCTGCCAAGGCATCCATCACACTACCTCTACGGCCTCCCAACGGTCAAGGGATGACACGACATGACATAACTCCAGCACTTTTAGGGAAAAATCTCATACCTCCGAAAATTCTTCAGCTGTAATATGGCAGTGCACGTCTATCATCTTTTAGCTTTGACGATCAAAAATGCACCCTTTTTGCGTTTTAATGACCTTTAAGTCTTTCTGTTTTTTGGTCCGAGCGCCATTTTGTTCCGAATGTTTTCATTTTTCAGGAAATGAAGTGCATTGATGTTGGGAATCGAGGCTTGTACAAAATGGACTGACTAAAAATAAATGGAATAAGGACTAAACATCAACTGAAACTTTGGAATATGGCTACAACAGCAGAAGAGGAAGAGGAAGATTACATGTCAGATGCATTCTTGTTAGAAACAGAGTCAACAAAACCTGGACTAATTGCACGAACAATGGCACCATCTCATGTTAAAAAATTTAACAAGGAAAAGCGAATAAAAGAAGTCAATGAACGACACAGGCAAGCAAACAAGCCTTCGCAAGAAATAGAGAAAAAGAAAAGAGAGGAGAAATTGAATACTGCGTTAGATAGTTCAAATAAAGGATTTGCCATGCTGGCCAAAATGGGATTCAAAGTAGGATCTGGACTTGGCAAACATGGTATATAGACCAGCAGTTACTTTCAGAAGCGCAATCTTGTAACTGTTACTTAGTTTGTTTAAATAAATACATTCATAGATCCTCAAAGTATGAAAATATGTGCACTATCTTAGAAACCTAGAAAGGGTGGATGATCTGTGACAATACAACATCATGAAAATAGATGCTAGAGGCAATTGTAAGTAGCAATGTTGTTGTCCCTCTAGTTATCTAAAAATTTTGTTTTTCTCTTGAAGGTACAGGCAGGTCAGAACCAGTTCCTTTGGAAATAAAATCGGGTATGTATTGACATACAAAATATGTACAGTATAAAAGCAAAAATTTTCTGCAAAGAACCTCAGGCACAATAAGCGACACATTATTATTAAATAGACGGATTAAATGATGATGAAATGATTTAATATTGACTTTATAAATGATTCTATAGTACGGGTTAAAAATCATATAAACTGTTAAACTTGCAAGACTGTAAATGTACTTTAATGTAAACAGTTTTCACAATCAGATAAGCAAACAGTATCAAGAGGGCGTTTTCTGCATAGGGCTTTGCAGTTATTTTAACAACAGAGAACATTCATTAGTTACATAAATAGTTTTAAGTCTGTTTGAGTTAGAATTATAATCTTGTGGTTTTGCAGTACATGCAATGGATGTATGACACTTATTTTGCCAACAAAATTTCTTTTAAGGCATATCAGTATAAGTGTATCATGTCTAAACCTTTCTCTATTACTAATATTGAAACTTAGTAATTCAAATTCAGCTAAAATTGGTATCGTCAGAATGGGCTTATCCATGTTAACATGCCAATAAAATCATCTGGAAATATCTCTGCTATCTAGGCTGAGAAGCCTCAGAGCTGTCTCTATGTGTATAATTTTCACAGGGTAACCAGGTATTCATCTCCCACCCAGTTTAAATATTTTTTTCTGTGTTGTGATTAAGAATTAGGGCAATGAACTCTTGAGTTTGAATAGAAGCACTTTCCTGAAGGAAGCATATAGTGAATAGAATACTAATTTACAGATTTATTCAACCCATTCAGACTCAGGAAACTTAAACTCAAAATATTTTTTCAGCATAAAGTTGATTAATTACAATATACAAATATCAAAATAAAAATTTCAAATTAGGCTGATGGACACATGGAAAGAACTTAGGGTAAGCTATCGAGCCATATGTCCAAGTTAAGTTTCACTTACAATGACATTATGAGATGATAATTGGCCTAAAGTTTCATACTTATAACACAGAGGTTGTGAATTTGCAGCCTATTGAGTATACTAGAAGCAGCGTCTGCATTTGATTGATCAATGTATCGATTCAAGATCTTATTTTTATCAATAGTTCAATCCAGTTTTTTTAATATTCAGACAGAGGAGGGCTGGGAAGAGAAGCTGTCCTAAAGCGCCGTAAAGAAATGCAGGACCAATTTTTGCAGCAAGCTGCCAAAAGAAAGAGGCAGTTGGAAGATTCACTTCAAAGCAATTTCAAGGACAAAATCAAAGAAAAGTTTATGTGCAGGCAAATAGTGAATGACTTGATGAAATCACAAAAGGCCTGTGAACAGCTAGATAGCACCAAGGTAATGAGGTTGAACTGGTAATTAATTTTTGGGACATAATTCTAGAAGGAAAAATTTCTGTTCAGCTGCTAGAGAAAAAATTTAGCCAAACATATTTTACAAGAGCATGGTGTGGTTTCTTACCTAGAATCTAGAAGCAATGGATGCATGGTTTTGGCCAAATGCAAATGATGAAGATGATGAGGATGAAGAGGAAGCAGAAACAGCCAATAAAGAGGAGCCAGAGGTTAGGTTTTATTAAGATGTTTTTTACTGGATGGAGACATTTCATATATGTTGTTTACTAATGCAAAAATTACTGAACAATCAAATTGAATAGTAGAGGGAATAATTTATACCATTGGTAATCTTCTGGAGTTCTTCAAACCAAGATAAGCAACCAAAAAATCACCTCCTTAGATGTGCCTGTCACAAGTACCAGGTTCATCTCCATGTCACTTAATCAATTTATCTTGTATAATTTCCCACCATCTGACCTGTTTTAGGACTGGGAGAAGTTAGAAAAAATCACAGGCTATCTTAGAGTTGTGCACTTGTATTGCATCTGGTGTGGCACAGCTTTTAATGGTATGTATCATTATTAATGTTCTCAATGTTTCAATTGACACTTTGCAGGTAGGGTACTTATTTTGGTAACGGCAAAAATCTTTACTTTTTTGTATCATTTTGATACAAATATTTTGATAAGGCATTTCTAAGTCACTGGTTTTCTATTTTTCATCAATAGATGAGGATGACTTAAACGCCAACTGTCCTGGAAATTCTTTTGAAAGTCACAATGACTAGCTTGGGAAGTTTGCCATGGGCTCTGAGAAAGTTTTGAACTAAAGAAAATGGAAAATTTAAGGTGTCCTTGAAGGAGAAAGAACAGCAATGCAAGATGATATCAGATTAACTGCGTCAAAGTAACACTGGAAAATTTCCTCTTGGTTGCTTCTTTTTGGAAGCTGTTCTTGTAGCATCAATGACAGACTGGTTGGATAATTCCATCCATGTACAACGAAAACCCTCAAGGTGATTGGATTTCAGGTTTTCTGACCTCCACGAAGGATAATCAATATGTTGTCACAATGGTCAGTAAAGCCATTCAATAGTCCACATATTAATTGGGGGAAAAATATGAATCTGTTGGCTCCCTCTGAAAGTTTGATACTTTTTTTGAAGGAAAAGTAAAATTCAGCAATTTCAGGCCAAGCAATGACAAAAATGCTTCTTTTTGCCATTTTTCAGACTCAGGTAGTGAGACAGAAACACTCTTGTTTTTCTTCTATGTATCTCTTATAAATTACAATAAGACTCTAATAGAGAACCACTACTTAATCATCCCATATTTTCCACTAAGTTAATTATCAGATCTTCCATTTGAGATATAACTGGTTTAAATGTCAACTATGAAAGCTTCTTTCAAAAAGAAGCTTCTGAATGTAATATTACCACAAGAAAGTCATAAATTACAAAATAGAGCAACATGTTAACATAACAATATGGCATGGTCCTATCTGCCTATGCCAATTAGAATTTAAGGCAGGATTTAACCAGCTGGACATAACAATCCAATTAAACTACCTTATTCAAGGTTTTACAACAGGTTAGCCTAGTGGTATGGCATTTTGCCTTACGGTAAAGACCTTTGTGGTATGGGATTTTTGGGTGTAGTAACTATATACATCAAAAAATTCATTAGGATCTGCGAGGATAATTGAAAAAGCAATAAGGACTCAGTTATCAAACTAAAATTGGCCTAAATGAACCACATAAAACTTGACATGATTTTGGAGGATGAAATTGTTTAGTTATTTATGGGAGTTGGGTTTATTTTTCATTTGTTCTATTCTTCACAGTTTGCATATTTTAATGGAAAATTCAATTGAAAAGCTGCCATAAAGCAATAAAATAACAGCAGTTTTCTCTTGAGAACAATATTTGTGGGAGCAAAAAAGTACTAGAATGAGAAAAAAACAATGCCTATAAAACATCTTTGATCACAGAATCCCTTAAGATCTACATGATTTCTTAGAACAATAATTTATACTCCCCTAGCAGCATCCTCCATACATACCTTATTGCAAAGGATTTTCATCTGCACCTATGCTAGTCTGGTATTGTGTAAATAAACTGTCATCTGCCATACCTTAGAAGTATCTTGTGCATGTTTTCTTCACAAAATAATTAGTTCTCTAAGCTTTTTTCATTACTTTATCAATAAAAATACCAACGTAATGAGATCCATGGATCATTTTTTCCAAAGAAGTGATTTTCACAGAATCTCTCAATGCATTCACAGAGCATCAACATGATCTTTATTGGAGCGAGATTGTCTTGACTTTGAAGCACTCTAAAAAGTAAAATATACTGTAGGAACAGTGTTTCTTCACTCTACCTAACTCCATGCTTTATTTCCTTGTTTTCTCATTCTTCAACAAGTCGATAAACTACCCAATAATAGATTCATTTATCATCTAATTAAATTGCTCGTTTATTTTTCTACAACTGATTGATTCACACATGAATGGCCTTAACCATTCAAATGGCTTTGCTTCAAAATCCACTTTAATCCAGAAACGGCACACTTCTATCCTCAACAGAAAATAGCCTATCATAAATTCAATAAAAGAAAGAATGAAACCAACTGTGTCCAGGAAAGGCGCAGGTCAAGAATGACTGTTGCATGTGCAATTTAAAGAGCATAAATTTCAGATTGCAACAAAGTTTCAAGCATGGATTTCTTTGTTGAAAATGAACAAGACTATGTAAGGTTTTTGTTGAAAACTGTTCAAGTTTAAGTGGAAAATTCAAAATTAGCATTATTGCGGCAGGCAAGAACTTTTTAGAATGAAACAAATTGTTTAGGTTAAATAAAGTAAAGAACTTTATGGCATTCTAAATTTTAAAGAAATTAAAATGCATCTTGAACTTATTTTGCTACTCAATATGCTGCATTTTGTTTTACAAGACCTGTTAAAACCCTGTTTTAGTAGAAAAAGTTATTGTCAAATTTAATTTTAATATTAGTCAAACTGCTGCAAAATAGTACAAAATAAAATGCACTTTCAGGTTGAGATTAATGTTACATGAACTATTATGCAATATCAAAATAAACTTTAGAAATTACAATTTTCCCAAATCTTCCTGAAATGTATCACATTTTTGGGTTAAAATGCTTTTGAAAAATTAGCTTTGTTGAACCATCACTACGGGATATTGAAGTGTGACCTTGATAAATGGATGCCTCCATAGAAATGGAGAAAATGCACTTCTTCCAGATAGTCATTTACTTAATAAAAGTTCTCAAGAAAATCATCCTTACACAGATAAATTTGGCTCTACAAAATCTTATTGCATGAAGCCCCACTGTGTATATTGGAATTGCCTGTTGAAATCATTCACTCTTTTATCTTTAAGATTTTATACAAATGATGCATTAATTATTCAACATATCCTGTCATAGCAGGGTTTACAATTGTTAAATTTAGAAGTATAGTTTTATGTGCATTCTGATACCTTATCAGGAGGAACAAGTTGTGCAAGCATTGGGGTGCTCCGGGAAATCCTGTCAGATTGTTCCAATTTTGACTGCGCGACAAGATTCTCACGGGAGGTTGATCTTTGTAGTCTACTGCCTCCAATTTTCTCCATCAGTTTTTGGCCGCGATTGCTGAATGTCCTTTTCAACCTGGACAGTGTGGTCTTGTCTTTCTTTCCCTTCTTATCCTGACAGAACAGAGAATTTAACCCCGTGATAAATAATTTCTTAAATCAAGTATTTAAACTAGCGTTTAGCCTCCCGGGGTATGGTTTGGGGTGTTTATTGTTATGTTTAGAAATCCACCCTTGTGACGTCAGGCCTACTGTCAACGTAAGTCGTAGCTAGGGCTATGCCTTACCTGACCCTTGATATGGGACCAAACCTTTGACAGCGTTATACTCTTGCGTTTTGTATCTACCTATCACAGGGACATAAAGAAATTCAACGTTTGTCTTGCGTAACAAAGAAAACATGTAATAAAAAATCGCCTTCTTAAGAGAATCCAAGCCATAACAATAGCACTAAGAAAAAAGAGCTTACCAAATTGCAAAAATAGGAAAATAGGGCATCATCAAATACAAGAGTAAAGAAAAGGACCTAAGAAAAATCATGGGACAATCGATGAGGATTAAGAAGCAAGGTTAATGGGATTGACAAAAAGAGGAAGGGATTTCAGATCAGCCATTTATCCTACATGTTTGTGGATAATTTAAGTGTACAGAACGGAGCCTAATTAGTGTGAATCTGAAAGAAATTGACTTAACTGAGGACAAAATGAGTGAAAAGAAAAACAAGCAAGCGAAATGAAACAATGAATGTCCATCAAGAAAGGAAGAACAGCTGAAAAGTTCAATGGAAACAGAAAGTATTAATGATTCTAACAAAAGACAAATGAATTAAGGCAAAAAGAACACCTGCCATCACCGTGAAATTTATCAATGGAAGAACAAGTGAATGCAAAAATTAATGAAGAAACAAAAGAACAAACTCATGATAAAGCTTTTAAAGCAGATGTGAACGGGTTATGCACAGACCAAAATGAGGAAAGTCATAACCAAGGGAATGTACAAGTAACTGGAAACATGCTGGAACCACAGGCTTTGGACATAGTACAAGAAATACAAGACATCTAAAAAACAAACTAACATAAATTTCATCTGTAATTTAACTTATCTTTAATAATTTTTTACTGCGTATTACTGCACAGCAGAAACCAAAGACGGGGCTCTGAGTTTTTACTTTAATCATAGAATGATGCAAAAAACCAGCTTGAAATTTTAAAAGCATTATTCTTATATTGCGGTACAATTTCTTAGAACATTGAATTGTTATGAGTTTTATACATAAGTAAACAGGCTGGTAGTTAGTTAGTTTGTTAGTCTGGTTAGCTTTTATTTCAAAAATTTGATGATCCACTGAATAACATGGCATTTGATAAAATTGCCACTGCAAAACAAGACAAACATCCATTTCAATACATATAAAGCTTCCATCTTTTTACTTTACAGCAAAAATACAGCATAGATTTAATGAGCTTATGTGTACTTGGTGAGAGTATAATTGATGAATGGGGTAAACCTCAATACAGAATATGTGTGGGAAAGACCATGTTGTAGAAAGAATGAATATATAGAGCTGTAATACTTGAAAATGAGAAAAGTCATTGGCCAAAATGATGCTTGATAGCAACTTATAAATAACCTTCAGACTACCAATAAACAGAATCTGGCAGAGTTTCATTACATTAAGCTTCAGTCGTAAGATAAAAAAGGAAACAAAGAAAGAGAAAAATAGCTGATAACAACTAAATACCTCTTCCTCCTTCTGTGCTTCTTCTTCGTGTTTGCTTGATGATGATGATGCTCTTGATGTGCCAATACCACTTGAGCTTGAGCTCCCAACTGAGACGCCAGAAAGTGAGGCTGCACTACTATTTGGAAAATCTGAGCCAAGAATGGCTGCCAATTGTGACTGTTGTGCGGTGTCCAGTGGCTGCTAGAAACAAAGCACACCAAATAAATGATAATATAACCTTGCAGGCTTTGAACACATTAATCTGCCTCAAACTACGCTTTTTGATACAGTGAACAGAAATGCTTCCTGAAAAGAAGCTATTACCAACAGAAATACAACGTTCTTGCCTAGTTTATCATAAAATGTATGTTACATTAATAAGTTTTTGCCTTTAGTCTGTCTTATACAAATATACCAAGCATTCACCCATGCATATAGTACCATAAGTAGAATACCCCTGCATGTTTCCGTGATCTGTTTGCGCATTCCTCTAACGTTTCAGCTGCCTCAAACTTCCCTTGTCTGCGATACAATGCACTCAGGTTTCTTAATGTAGTTGTAACTGTTGGGCTGAAGAGTTGAATATGCTATAAGTCTCAGACAAATCAATTATCAAAATGGTTGGCTTCAACTGTGATATAAAGCAAACAATGAAGAATAACTCAAATCTTCTCAAATTAGACCAGATAGTTCTCTTCAGTCTGGCCGTGAAGTTCAATGGTTTAAGTATCCTTTCTCACAATGCAGAGGGCAATGGTTCCAACCCTGCATGGGTCACATACGGTCTTTCACTAACGACGAGGGAAACCACCTCACCCAAATAAACTTTCTTGGACAAGTTTGGAGATTGGTGTTGCATGATGTTACACTTGAAATTAGACATACTATATGATAGTACTCCTTAGAACCTAAGGCAACTTTTATGTAAGTATTACAGCAAAGAAACAAATGAATAACTAAAAAAATAATTGGTTTACCTGTCAACTTTTGCTGCCTTGTGCCAGCCGCCATATTCACCATAAGGAGCGTTATCTTTCCCTCGCTTATTTTCATCATCTTTGCCTGTTTTAAGATACAAAGCATTGATGACAGAGAATCACTTGGAAAGCTACATAACTTTAACAGAAAAACAGTACAATTGAGTGAAAAATAGGCTACTTGGATCATCAATTCATAAACATATGCGCTTGTGAGCTTCAGAAAAATGGTGTTCTAAAGCTGAATTCCAGTTCTTCACTATCAAGACACTGTTAAAATGGAAAACTTCAAACAAAATTCATGATTTTAAGAACTTCAGGTACCAAGTAGACACATGCAAATGCAAACAATATTTAGGCTAGTGCAGTTGAATCAAAATGTGGAAAATTGCTTTGCATACCAAATTCTCTTTCGTGAGCACGTGTTAATACCTAAAATAACAGGAGAACCATTAACTCATTGCCATAAGCAAATAACTTCCACACACCCCAATGCCATGGAACCAATGTACACTTGTCCATAGCTCATAAGGCAAAATCAAAAAGAAGCAGACACCCTCCACCCTGTACCAGTAGTGATTAATCAGATAGTGGAAAATGTGGCATGAAAATAGCTTAATTTCCTGAAGATGCTCCCCTTACTCTATTACATCTCATATTTCTGGAATTTACCCTTAGGGAGGTCAACTATTGTTTTACATTGTCAGCTGGGGCCCATATCAATGCTGTCATTTAGCATTAGGCACATGCTTTTGGTACAGTTGAGACCACATCAGTTCCAAATGAGCTTCAAAAATAGTCACTGCCTAGCATTTAGCTGTGGTTTGGCCTAATCACTGTATTTGTCTGGGGGTTTCAGTAATATTACCTTATAACTCTTCATTGATATATTTAATTGCATTCAAAATACCTGCTTAATCATTCACATATTTGGCAAGATAATATTATATCAACTCCATTACTCAGCAAAGAATTTTTATCACCACAGAGACTACTGTATTTGCATTGCATCTACTAAGTTACTAAGTTAGGGACAATGTAGAAACCTCCACGTTGGTGTCCTTGGATATCGACCACCAAAAGTGATCTCAACTCATATTTGTCGACTCGTAGCCAATTCTGCAACCGCTTTCCCTCAAAGCACATTTGAGGGAAAGACTCAATGAATAATCTACTAAGTTCTTTTGAATTCATTTGCAAAACTTTTGCAGCAGATTTGCTGACAAACTAGCTAGCATAGCCATGCACTTTGAATTAGCATACCTCTTTGTACAACTGCTCTGCAGCCTTGTACTTCCCTTGTTTTAAGTAAGCTGATGCCTGTGCAAAGGGAAATTCAGCATTTCAGAAAAAATTTTGTTCATTCAAGAGAACCATACATCTTTAAACAAGGGTCTCATTTCCCTTCACTTGTCACTTGTGAATTTATATGAATACTTCTTAATAAATCATGAATGTGTCAGAAACATTGCCTCGATCTCATTCCGCACAAAAAACCATGAACAAACATTTATGCATTGATTGACTCACATCCATCAAAATTTATAATTGATAGAAAATTGATCAATTATAAGAATGAGATTTCTGGAATGAAAGTTACCAAATTATTCTTAGTTTTTGCCACATTGGGGTCATCTGGACCAAGCTGGCTTTCATAAATTTCTAAGGCACGCTGGTAGTACATTTCAACCTGTAAAAAGGAAAAATAACATTATGATATAGTAATCTTCAATGAAAGGCTTCACTTAAATGAAATTGAGAGCAATGTCTCCTCATTTTAAAAACATCAATTCCCTCTTGCTCCCACTGTTGCTTGATGGATAAGAATTGGGTTACCATCAGACTTGGAGCATCCGTCTACCATTTACTCTGTCCTACTCTTATTGGCCCCAGTGTATTGGCTTAAGTATTATAACTCTACATGAAGGATTTTGAGTTTTGATTCCTTACAGTGAACAATGAAAGCATTTTTGGTACGGACAGTAACAGAAACAACGTTGTAAAATTCTATACCCTAGAAAGAACTTGAAGCACACTCTATGAATTCATCAAATATTCTTTATGCTTTATAGCAAGTATCATGCCTTATTATCATGTAATCTTGTGACCATTAACATTGAAGAAGATCATAAACTTGTATGTTTGCAATATCATGCATGGGACAAATCATATTGCAGGAAAGACAGAAAATCTCTTCCTTATCAAACTCAGCAGAAGATAGCAAAACTGGACCATGCTTGGTCCCTTAGCATTGCAGGGTTGGAAGAAAATACCAAACTAATAGTTGTAAAATTCCATTATGAGTAAAGTCAATGATTTCAAGCTCCTAAAATCTATTTCATGATGCTTTTAAGTTCTAAACGTGAAACTGTGAGGTGTTGTATCAAAGTGCTAGTGTAAAAAGGAATTCCAGGCAAGAATGCTTCCAATGCAGATGACAAGAAAGCCCCTGACATTGTGCCACTAAAACTCGGCTCCATGAGCATGTACGCTTATTAGGAAAGTTGTAGTAGGCATGGTGGTTGAACTTATCCACTTTGCTGAGGGTTGCAGGTACAAGATAGGCTTGATCACATTTCTGGATGCTTCCTTCCTGTACATCCAGCAGCAAATGGGCACCGGGCACAAAGCAGAAGATAAAGTGCAATGGCGAAGGCACTACTGGCCACTGTACTGCACCATGCAATAGCTCAGGGCATTACCTCCCCAACAAGATGCTCCCTGTCAGTCCCTCTGAGTATTGGATGCAATTTTGATATGTCAATTCCAAAGTTAGAAGGAAAATAGCTATATCTTCATATCAACATACCTCATCATATTTGCCCTGATTTTGGCAAAGTAGTGCTAGATTATTTAACTGTTTTGCCACATCTGGGTGGTTTCTTCCAAGTACCTTGATGAAGTGAATATAACCGTCAAATTATGTACAAAAAACTCTAAGCAATACCTTAGCTTATTGCAAATCATATAAATTTGTAGGAAAGCATAAGTCCTCTGGCTTTTTCATGGAAAATGCACTTTTTAGGAAACAGTGCAGGGTTAATATGGACATGGAACAGCAGTAAACCATATAGTCTTATAGTGCTAGCTAATCCCAACCATAACATTTAATCTAATGCCATAAAACACTTACAAGCTCTTATGAATATTGCTGAAAAAGCCTCGTAGCAACAAAGAAATACTGCTGCAACCATTTAAAAACAATTTCCAGCATGCAAAGAAATAACTTTTCATAATGGCTCTAAACACGTTGGATATTGTGATGCAATGTTATTCACACGGGGAATATTACCTTTTCTCTGATTTCAAGAGCTCGCTTGCATAGTGGCTCTGCCTCTTTGTATTTTCCACGCTTTCCATACAGAACGGCAAGATTGTTCAGAGTTGCAGCAACCTACAATACGAGTACCACAGATAAAGTGCTTCAGTTAAGCCAAAATTGTCGTTTTTGGAAAACTAGTGCTTTCAAGAAAACTGAATTATGAAAATCACGATAGAGAAAAACAGAGCGGGGCAGAAGGGACTCAACTAATTTGTTAGACCTGAAAAGGCCTCTCAGGTTTGGTCACATTAGAAAATGAGCATACTGTACAGTTTTAATGTAACAAAAAAAGTTTAATATGATACAACTTGTTGCTAATGCTTTTGTTGTAATTGATTAACGAAGCTTACCATTTCTGCAAAAGAACCCCTGTCACACAATACACCACAGACTCAGTAAGATGAAAATAAAGTATATGATAAGTTGAAATGCAGAATAAATATACCGCTGGATGATCTGGCCCTAAAGTTTTCTCTCTTATTGCCAATGCATCGTTCAATAGGTTTGCAGCTTCTTTATATTTTGACTGGTCTCTACAAAATCACATGTACAGATTATATTAGCATCATGATAAAGGTAATCCAGATGAAGAATCATTTTATCTTGACAAAAAACTGCCAAATTAATGATGCATTGAAGTTCCATCGTGCAATTGCCATTGGTGAATTGTAATGCACCAATTTTGATGAACAAGCCCCTGTTGCGCTTTCTTGGTCGATTTTAAATGTGTTGCACTGATGACGCCAAAATGGGGGCACAGGGTTAAGTCTAAGGTCAGCTCTAGAAGGAAACCCTCAAGCTTTACACTAAAAACTATTCATGCAGAAGCCTGAAGCAAGGCTTGAAAAAACTTGCCAGACTTTTGAAGGGCGTTGGCAGCCGTCGCTAGGGTTAATTACGCCTGCCCTCTGCTGTCAAGAGTGGGGGAAGGTCTCAACTGAAAAGAAAGCAAAAATTTGGGCACAGTGAGGCAATCCGCTACAGTGGTGATGGAACTTCAAAGCAACGAGTTCATAAATGACGTCAGAGTGGAAACAGCTGTCTAGAAAATGACCGTCACAACAATATGGCAAATTTGGAACAACCTTGGCAAAGTCGGTGGTGTTAAGATTGAGTTGCCTTAGGCATTGCTAATACTAAATACTATTTAGATGATATCAAAATTTATCTCAAGACAAGGTTTCACAGTTATAGCTTTTAATCGAGGTTTCCCCAGAGAATTTACAGGTACATTAAAATTGTTTCATGGTTACTGTTAAATATTGATGTTTAACATTTGATGTTTATGCTCCAAGCCTGTCATAGGTAAGCATTTGAAAGACGGCAGTCAATAAATTGGCTTAATTTAAGAGTTAGATGTGACAGATGAAGTTAAACTTTGTTGGCAGAGGCAGAGATGTTGCAATTTTCTGGCTATTTCCTATATTTCAGAGATAACGGTTGAGGTGCAACCAAGTCTGCAAGAATTTGAAGAAAATTGTGAGCTTTGTTTTGAAGAATTGAACCAAAATTCATTCCTACCGATAGTTTGGCAGAAGAGAATAGCTACTAAACATCACATAAAGGAAAGCAAAAATAAAACTTGTGAATTCAGTAAGAAATAACCAGGAAAGGCCAACAGTAAATGATTTGGATGGTAGTATCCTCTAACAGTGTTTGAGAATTACTTCTTAATCCAACAGTAACATAATAGGGAAGCTCAAAATCAAAATACAGGATGAAGTTATGAATTAAATGGGCACTAACAACAAAGGATGTAAAGCATGGTGATGATAGCATAGTGTAACTGTGTGAACAAAGAACACAATGATTAGCATGCAAATGATGGGATTCATGAGCTACGGAGAGAGGAAAGGATGAACAAAGGAATGAATGAAATGATGAATGAATCAATTAATGACAAAGAATCAAATGATTAAAGAATTATGCAAATGTGGCGACCAAAGATAGGATAAAGAAATTAGGAATGAAAGACTGAGGAAACCAGCTTCTGGATGAGTTCAAATTAATTGCAATCCACAACAGAGCAACGAAAATGAAAGTAAGAACAAATTTAGTCACAAATTAAAATCCGGTGCCTTAGCAACCACCAGATTGAGAACATAGAATGTTATTAGACTAATAAGCACATCGCCAAAAATGTTCAAAACAGACTTGGACACCTCTCTTCAGCCAACGATTGTTTCTTCAAGGTTATGTAGAAGTTTACGCATATTTGATAAACACAACCAAGTGTTGACATTGGATGGATTATAATTTTTATCAAGGATAAGGGGAGAAATATGATTAAGGCAGAACATTCGCAACATGATTTACCTGCGTATTTCAGTAAACAATGCATGATTGATATTGCGGTGAATTTACTGAGACATTTGACATTACAGATTTAGATAATGCTATTAAAATTTTATTCATAATCCATTGAAAAGTCGAGATTAGGTTTCAAGTGCTCATTCACTTGTTTGACTTATTCATTTCCATCAACTACCATTTCAGTTATATTTTAAAGAAAATAATATCGCCTCAGTTTAGTAGTTCCAAACGTTGAAAACTTCAGTGCAAAGAAAACATAAAATTTTTAACTCACTCAGGACCGCCGAGAGGGAGTAGGTGGGGCTGGAGGTCCGGGGCTCTGGGACCTCTGGGCCCGCGCTAGCTCTCGACGGCCCTGAACTCATCACACATGGAAAACATTAGATAAATCTTAATAAACTTCTGCCGTTTATCCTAGGAAACTGGCCTCGCTTTACATTGACGTTCTCTGCTTGCTCACTAACTACTCATTTCACTACCAATTTCGTGATGCATTCTAATATGGTTAAAGAACTTAAAAAACTTGCAATGTGCACCGGCGTTTCGATTGTCCCAGACAACACAAGTTAAAATAGGTACAAATGGCTGCAGCTATCGGTTTGCATGCTTCATATCGTTCTCAAGTCCCAATAATTCAATTCCTTTCGCCCCTCCCTGTCCACCAAGCAGTCAATGGGTACCTGGCGTTAAGGGGGCTTTCCGACAACCGTCTCGAGTACGATACCAAACTCTGCTTTGCTCTAACGTGTTGGGCACGTTTGCGACACAGCCATAGTCACTAAAGATTAACAGCTTAAGTTTTTGCACCCATAGAGGGTTGGTACTGATTTGTTAACTCAACTGCGTTTACACTGTACCAGATCACTTTTTGATCCGATACAGACCTGTTACGGATCAGCCGTGCGTTTGCACTAGATAAAGTGATCCGGTACAACTTTGTACCTGCTATCAGGTACAGTTTTGCACCTGCTAGAAAAGAGGAACAGCTTTGTACCTGCACTGCTCCAAAACTGTACCGGTACAGTGTAAACGCTAGAGAAATGGAACACTTTCGTATCGGATCAAAAGTGACGTGGTACAGTGTAAACGCAGCCTCAATCGGGTCGTGGGGTGTCACGCAAATGAGACAAATTTAACCGAATGCCAAGTACCGAAAAAACTTTCTCTTACTAGACGGTTTATTCACGCGGGAATCGTTTAATTCACACGTTTATCAATTTTACTTTGATCACTGAAGGGAATTCTTATTGTAATCACGGTTTCAAGCATTTAAGGCAAAATTGTCGTTTATGCTCGATATTTTAGGTTGCAATTTTTCATGTATTACAGAAATTTTGGTATTTACGCTCGATTATTAAGGTTGAAATTCTTCAAAATCAGCTGGGAAAACGCAAGAAATGAGAGGAATTTAATAAATCAGTTGCTGAAAATGGTTAAATGATGACACAGCGAAGCACTTCCTAACTGCAGAAATAATCTCTTAAGATTATTAAGTGAAATCATCGCTACCCCTTACAGGCAAGCGTTGCTTTATTCTTAAGTGGAAACACAACGGTTCTGAAGCCATTTCAGGGCACATTCGGTAAGGCGAAACGATGGTGGATATAATCAACGGGGCTCTAGACGTCATAGCGAAACAGGCTGGGTACGATGGTCTGTGTCTCGAATAAAAAACCTAGTTTCAAATTTCAATCCCTAATGGTGACTTTCTTCATCGAGTCTTTCCTTCAAATGTGCTTTGAGGGAAAGCGGTTGCAGAATCGGTTACGAGCCGACGAAAAAGGAGTTGAGATCACTTTCGGCGGTCGATGTATAAATATGACAACGGAACTGACGAAAGATCGGAAAGTCGAGCCCTGACATGCCGTTCTACTCTCTCCTTCCTTCGAGTTTCTGGCTCATACATTTACATCAACTGGACACTACTGTGAAATGCAGTCAAGAAGGGATAAAACCCCCATGACGGAGGCTTCATCTTTGAGCAATCTTTGTCTTTTGGTCAGAACTTCGATTGCGTGTACCGTCGTCTCTCCGACTTCTGGCTGAGGGCAACACGACTCTCTTCAATGTTACGTTCCGTGTCGAGGACAACGCAGATGTGATGACAACATAACGGCGATTCTGACCGTGTAACATTGAACCCCGTCTTCCATTTCTACTTTAACTTCACGCGTACTTAAGAAGCCGTTCATTGCTTCATTGCAAGCTATTTACTACGCAAAATAGTGCATAATACTGTCTGGGTAATAAATAAGACGCCTGGTGTAGCGAACTAAAGAAAGTTCAAGAAATAGCGCTGGTAATTCGATGAGACAAGCTCGGTGGAAAAAATGGAAAATATGCTTGTAAACTATGATAGAAAATGAACGGAATGATAAAAAAATGCGCATGAACGGAGACAATCTGAAGGAATTCAATGATAGATATCTTCATTGAAGGGAGGAATCAAATCACGAGACAGATGAGATACATGTTTCTTGTGTGGAAAAGTTGCCTAAGCTGGCAGGGTCGGTTCAGAAAAGCGATTTCGAAATGAAAGGAAGCTGGTCATGAAAAAGATATTCATTTACGACTTCCTGCCAGTGGTTTTATTGACAGCAGCAATACTTATGCAGAAAGTCTCAAGGTATACGATGCACGCTAACGCGTCTTTCACCATTTACCTGACATCTACACCGACTGCTTGATGACACAAGTGAATCGTAGGAAATATGGAGGATGAAGTTGTGAAAGCGCAATATTAGAAAACGGACTCTGCCAAGGAAGTGCTCTGATGTGCCATTTTAATACAATGTTCCATGGCATCTACTTGATTTTGTTTTCAAACCTTTTTCATAACATGGCCCAGTCGAGAAAAAGGGAAGGGTAGGGCCTAACATACCCCAAACAGCCCCAGAAGATCACAAAAAGGGGAGCTTTCCTTCTTTAATGATCTGCTAATATGTCATCTTGTGACAGGCAAAATCATCAACCAAAGGAAGATCGGGTTGGTCAGGTCATTTTGCTTGGACAATTTCAAAAGCTCTGACTCGAAAGTAGCAGGGCTTTCTTGGAAATGCCACGGAACACGTACCAGTCATTTAGTAGAGAAGGTAACAATTAAGAGACCAGCCTTCCTAAACGTTAGCCTTATTCGAAACAATTTTTGTGGTAAGAAATTTTAGAAACAGAAACCAAATGCTACCAGGCTGGCCCCTTAAGTTTCCACATATCAAGGCGTCATTTGCGTACCTTTCCTGCCATAGTGTCAGGTGTAAATGAAAAGACCTAGATGTGGTAAGAGTAGAAATGAATTATTATCAATACACAAATGGTGAATTTAAAGGTAACAAAATCTTGTGTGCAAAAACTACAACTGCCCATCTTTGCTAATGGCCGAGAAAGAAAGGCAGTGCGAAATTTAGTGCAAAAAGAAATGAAGGCCCGATTGTCAAGCCCCCTCCCCCCCACACCCTTTGAAAACACTGCAAGATGCAGAGTTGCACCATTCCACCGCGATAGGTACCCAACCTAAGCAATTATCAATGATGAGGTCAGAGGGTAGCTGAGTGGTACGGCATTTGTTCTTTGATCCTATGGTCCATTAACCCGACCAGCTCTAGCTTGACTTTCACTTAGAATGAGGATGATCCACAAATCCACATGATTCGAATGATGAAAATTATATGCATGAACAGCCTAAGGATGAATATTTAAGGGATGGACAGCCTAAAATTCTTCAAAAATCCTGACGCAGAAAATGCAGCTTTTCGAGATTCGCATGGAAAGCTAATGATAATTTTCAACAAATATCACTGCACTCCATTGCTTATTGCAAGATGGCACGCTCTTCGTACGTATGCTAAGGACTCAAAGAGGGCCAGCTCCTTGCAATTCCAGACGTAACAAATCACACGGTGTGGTCGCGTCGAGAGGGAGGATCAAGGCACTGCTCGACGAGAATAGTTTCTCACTGTCCCACAATCTACCAAAGGACGATAGGTAGAAGGCTTAAAGAAAAACAAATGAAAAAAATATGAACCGCGCAAGTTCAATGGGCGTGCGTCCTTGAAAATTGACTCAGGTGCTTTAAAAGAAGCGCATGTGGTCAACAGAATTGGATGGGAAAACATATCTTCTGACGTATATCTGCTACATATAAACCGTCAGTATCACTGGACCACAAATAAAGTGATTGATTATTAGGTTCTCTTGCACCACTTCTCCAAAACTAATGTCACTGTTGGTGGCGCCTCCGATAAGGAAAAACATTTCTTAGGTCTCTTATTCAAATACCTCACCATCCAATTGAAACATTCGCCAACAAGGCCTTTAAACATCAAATCATGCTCAGAAAATGTATATAAAAATCTATCATCAGTCAAACTTACATCAAAATATTCACAAAATGAAAACATATAAATATGTATGTATATATGTATATATATATAAAGAAAGAAGTAATTAGCACTTATTCTATAATGCGGTTGGTATAGATGCTTGGGTAAGGGGAAACTTATACGGGAGGCGACATGCATGTATATGCTGATCAGAAAAGGTATGCAGTACATTAATAAAGGCTGCATGTATGAACTGCAAATATCATACTTGATTACCATTATAGGTATGGGTAGAAAAATGCCTTCACGTAATTTTAAATACGAATTTAGTACCTCTTCGACTTCAAACGCGTTTCAGACGTACGTTATCACGGGAAATCACATTTACATGGAATTAGGAATTCTAACGCTAGGCTTCCATCATATGTTATAACATCAATAGCGCCAGAGGAAGGAGCAATGAGAGGGAAGCCCCCAAATGGTAAAAATTGCTGGCGATATGGGTTTAATTTCGATTACAAAAACGACTGGGGTACAATGGTTTCTTTCTGAAAAGCTTTGGCAAGTTCTAGTGACAGTGCTTGTAGAAGGTAGAACTTGCATCAATGTTATTTTGATTGCTTTCTACTGTCAAAATTCATCACTGATATTAATCTCGCAATTATTGTTCCTAATCCTCGCCCCCTTCTCCTAAGAAAATCCTTCCGATGCTAAAGCTGTTCAGTGCAACCTGAAACTTGATATAAGAACAAGATGTCCTGAATGCGTTGTACATGTCGACAAACGCAGGCCTAGGCTTCTGTACATGAGTACGATATCTAAAAGACTACTATTGCATATAATGCCTTGTATAAATAAGCCCTTTACATAAGAACAATACCAAAATCCTGTAAAATTGCCTCCATAAAGCAACCTGTAAAACACGGGTGGCTTGGGGTGGCAATGGCTGTATGATAATATGATAATACATGGGGTATGAGATACATGGGATATGAGCTTAACATGCCTTAACACCTACTCGTGTATGAAAAGGAGAAGATAATATCATGTCAATTGCTCCCTTTAACTAAATATGGGATAAGCATGTGATGTGTAAGCCACTTCTACTGACTGTAATGCATGTCATACATTAGCAGTAGGTCAGTGCTATGGTCCACTGTTGTCATCGTTTTCTGAATCTTGACCTGACATTACGCAGCCTAGCTTTTCTTCTGCTGAGGAAGTCAGCCTTTATCTTCCTAGTTGGTTGATGCCTCTCGACAAATTGCCACAAATTCTGAATTGGCGTTATATCAAACTTTGGCAACACTAAATCCAAATAATCCAGTTTGGAGACTGAGGCTTCGTTTAAAGGATTGATATTGAATTGCCGGCGTATTGGAGATAATAGGAAGCTTAGAATATCCCATAACACTGACTGCGGTATGTGAACTGTCTTGTGTACTATGGAGAATCTGGTGGGATGAAGATACAGGGACTTCTAAATACTAGTCACTCTAAACTATCCTGATGCTTTGCTTACAAATTGAAGTGATTTGCTTTATATGCAACATTGTCATTTGTCAAATTTTATGTTACAAAATACATTAATGCTTAATGAAAAAAAACAGAGATTGGGCGTAGAGATGAAGCACAGCGAAATATCACACCTTTCTCGGCCATTAGCACATTTCAGCTAATAAAAAAGGACCTGTAGCTAGATGACCTAAACCTTACCAGGCTGAATTTCGACACCAAATAAATACCTCTGATAGGAGTGCCAGGTAATAAATCGATAACTAAGGCCACCATGATTGTCGTAGTGTAAATGGGGATGCGGCCAGATATCCAGTTACATTGAAAATTAAAATAATGTACTCCATATGAAGAGGAAGCAATTAGCTATGGATTGAACTTGGCATTAAAACAGAAACTATCGAAAGTTAGAGAAATAAAAAGGAAAAAACACCTGACAGCAGAAAGAAAACACACAACGCGAATGTGAAAAAAGCAGAGCTGAATGATAAGCTTCGGAAAAGTACTTAAATATGAAAGAAACCCTTGAAAAGTAAGATTCGTGCAATAATATACCAATTATACATTGAAAAGTAGCTATCAAGTTTCCTAAAAGGAGTTTCAGAGAGCGAGAGTTATTATCTTCAAATGAAAGCTGTTACAACGGAGAAAAGTCTGGAATTCAAAGCTTATTAGACATAAAATCACATACCGGTAAACAAGGGCTAGAATATTGAGCATAGTAGCAACATCGGGATGATCATGGCCAGAACTTTTCTCGAGATCTTCCAAAGCTTGTTTGCAAAGTGGAACTGCTACTTCATAGCGGCCCTACAAACGAATCAAATCTGTTAGGAACTGTTATGAAATAAAATATGCACATGTTACAAAACACCAAAACTGGAAAGAAAATACAAGCTTGCTTTGCTGTTGGTTTTAACGATCTCTTGACAAATATGAAAAAAACCACCGCTCGTTTGGGAGTCTCTGCATTCAATGCATCGCTTGGAGCACTTTCAGCAGTTGGAAATCAAAGTGATCTTGTATTAAGCTCCTCCCTACTCTAGTTGCAATTCGTGATGAACCCTTCCAGATACAGTCGGCCATTTATAATTCGAATTCTCGGAAGCGCAAAAACTTTCGAGTTACAAAAAGTTCAAATTACAGAGATTCGAATTATAGAGATTATTTGTTTGGAGATTTCACGTTACTTGAACATTTTCTTCGAATTCGGAAAAGTTCATATTAGACGAGTTCGAAATGGACAAAGTTGACTGCATCTCTATTTGAGCACTGATTCGCGTTCAAGTTTTCTGTTACTCCTGCGTTAGCATCATAAGTCTAATTTTGGGCCTCCAGATATACCTATTTCTCTCAGTACTAGTATCAAATGGTTACAACCATTCATACTATCTCCAATATCAATAAACTTGATCTTATCTCTCTATCCTCTTAGCTGCTCGCTTTCTTCTTTCTTCCTTTGTTGGGGCTTTGTATAGGCCACCATGGCCTTTCCTCAACATAACCCACTAAAAAAAAAAAAAAAAAATACTGTTCTTGCATCTTACACCTGGAGCAAGGACAGCTCAATGGTTGTCCTTGGTACCATTGTCGGTGGTTCGAGTTCCACATCAAGCTAACCTTCTTATGAGTAAGGAAATTTGTTAGCTCTCTAAAATTCAAGGTGTAGGAGCCAAGCGGTGTGGTCACATCTAGAGGAAGAACCAGGATATTACTCTATGTGCATAGCCTCTCAGTGTCCCTACATCTATCATCAGATATTAAGTGGGAAGAATAAAATATATTTTGCTTCATTCATTCTCATCAGATGACAATACCAGCTCAACCTTGAGTCTTGTGTCTTGTGTCTTGTGTCACAGGCGGCTTTGGTAGGTCCTATGCAAGCTCATACATAAGACCCTGTGGTAAGGGGCATAATCTTTAGAGCAACACAAACGTAAACAAGGTAGAGATCACGCAATGTGGCTTCTGACAACCAAGCATGTTACTAATACTAAAAAATAGTAAACATATCCACCTGTGATGCATATTGTATGACCAGATTATGAAGTGTTTTCAGTCTTGCTGGAATTTCATACACGCCAGCATTATTGACAGAGCTTGTTACTGATGACGTTTGACTCAGTGCATCTTCTAAAAATTGAGAGATGATGAATCAGCATTATCCAAATTCATAGTAATGATTTCTTGAAAGCCCATCTCCAAAAAAAATTTACAAAATTTAGGCACCCCCATAACGTTAAACCAGAGGGGACTTGTCTTCTTCCATAACCAAGCCCCCTACAATGGCTGGGAAAAAACAAATTTTGAGTCTTGGAACCTTAAAATGGCATTTCTTGAGGTCATGGGAAGAATTTTCTTGCACTATCATGCAAGAAGAAAATATAGTTTCTTCCATTTACAAAAAGTCCTTGATTTTGCATAAAATGGGGAAAGATCCTACTTTTCATCTGACACTAATGAGAGTACGAAACATTGAATAATGGTTGAAAAATTGTTGAGGTTCTTTGGGTAGCAATCATGTGGGAGGGGATAACAAGTATCCAGCACCTCTTTCCGGTGCGCCTGAAATATGAAAAACCAACTTTCAGGTCAAAAAATAATTTGATCTGATTCTACTTCCTAACAACAATAGGTTGCTGATAGGAGAACAAGGTTTTGTGGTCTTGCCTATTTGATTAAAGCACTAGGGTTACTGTTTTCTTGGTTAGCATTGACACTTGGCACAAAGAGCACAGTAACTTAAAAACCATCAGTAACAGAAGGTTAATGTCCTAAAAATGCATTGAGCTGGCATACACATTTTGCAAAGAAAAGTATAGGAAAGCAGAATTTCTGAGTTACTGTTTCCGGCTGGAAAAGGTAAGGAATAAAGTTGGGAGGAAAATATTGAAGACCGGGGAACTGAGTGGGAGAGAGGGAAGTTGAGAGGGAAGCGACTCAGATGGTTAGGACAAGCAGCACGGAGTAACGACAACTACATTGGGCACAGGACACAGCGGATGGTGGCAAGAGCAAGAGGGAGGTTGAGAAGACAATAGGTGGACTGTGTGAGTCTGAGAGAGTGAGCAGGATGCCTTGGACAGAGCCAAGTGAAAAGGACGGATTCTCACCGACAACCCCATGTAGGATGGAAGAAAAGAAGAAGACTCCATACATTCCCTGGTTATGAAATGAGATAAGGATAACAAGGACATAAAGTCCCCATATGAGTTTCAAGATTGCAGTGCCTAGACCACACAACGAGTTAAAACTGAGCAAAATAATTCAATGATTTTACCATCAGTCTCTCTATCTGAATCTTCATCTTGGACATCATCTTGATAATCACTATCAATACCCTCATCCTGCAGGATAAACATATGATCAAAGTTTCAAGGAGCGAAAATCAAAGGATAAATAGTACTGGGTAAAAAGCATCACAAGCCTAACATAACACTTGAGATCTGTCACCGTGTCTTACTGTGAACTTTCAAAAGATCCATCAGAAAAATGAATAATGAAAGACTGACAAAGACTATCATTTTTCATAATATCATTCATCTAAATACCCAATGCCGACCAAATTTGGTCTCCTATTTAAAATTGGCAGGCATGATAAATCAATTTACACTCTCAACTATGGTAATGCATAATTTCATATGGGGTATGAATGATCCTAAACTGATTGAAAACAATGACAAATACCATCCAGGATTTTATTTCAAATACACAATCTTTGCAATCTTATACCTGACAACTATGACAAAAGTATCAAATTACAGGAGCAGCAAAGACAGGAAGCAAAGGGCTACTCACGGTTGCCTTTTCGTCAAACTTCTTCAAGGAGTTCATAAACTCAAGATGCTGCTTTTCCTCTTCTAACTTTGCAACATTTTGCTCACTTCCTTGCAGCTTCTGCTGAGTGGATGATAACTCCTCTCTTAACCATGCATTTTCTTGGCAAAGCCTTCTGACCTGGGCCCGCAACTTCTGCTTTTCAGCTTCTACATGACTCAGATGACTACACAGTGCCATCATCACCTGCATTTAAAATATTTTTGTATATGTTTCGTCTCAGGAAAAGTTAAACTTGAGATCTTTAGAAAATGCAAAAAAACGATATGAAATAAGATTAGATAGATAGACAATGGAAAGATACATGAATAAATAGATAGGTAGCTAGAAATATAGATACATTCATCATCTAACTGTTCACACTCTCTTAGTTCATACATTTGTTTATCTATTCAGTCATGCCTCTAATAATTTATCAATAACAACCTTCTGATATTGACTCAAAGTGGATAAAATTTTTTATCTCTAGTACATCCAAGACAAATGTAACAACAAGAAGCAGTTGAAGGCCAACTCTGCATTTACACAAGAAATTCAATTGACAACACTGGAGTTCATGAACAGCCATACCACTAGCAAAGTCTGTGAGTATCTGCCCCGAGCAGGGAAAATAGCTCCGAAACAGCTTTTCTTTACCGTGCTACACGTGTTAGATGTTGCGGGAGACACAATTATACGTATAATTTCTACAAAAATACACAATATTTTGCTGAAATGAGCACAATGGAGACAAATAATAAAAACTATCCTGAAAACAGCGAAGTTCTACAACTTTAGTGCCCTTTATTGGGAACCCAATGCTCAGAGAAAAATCATGCTATCTAAAAAACTCTAGAGAGAAATAATTAAATAGACACCACAGTACATAAAGGAGATTTATGTGATTACTGCTGTGGGAAAAATTTGACTAAGAATAAAATCAACCTATGAGGGATAGGTGTACACAATAACCAAGCAAGAAACAATCGGGCAAAGTTTGAGATGAAAACAACAAAAGCAATTGAGAACAAAAGAGAGATGCTGCTATGGGATCATACATGTAATAATCCAAACTCCTATTGTAATGTAGCAAAGCTTTAAAACAATGAACAGGAAAAACATAGAATTCACTTTCAAAGCCACAAAATACATCATGTGGACTGAAGAAACGCTTCTTTATCAGCTCTAATGCATAGGTATAGAAACAGCAATCTATTCTGATGTCAAAACAGCAGAGGCAAGAATATGGATAAATCTGCTGTAATGAATTGAATAGATTTCATTTCCTAGCATTCTGATCCCAAATTTCTACACCCTAGGTCATTTCCAGACGAATTGATAAGGGGTAACATATAAGGGACAAGGGGTAATTCAGCTTTTTAACAAGATAGTGGGCATTGCTTCATGATTTAAATGCCTAAAGATTTATCAGCACCACCATACTAACAGTCAGTAATAAAATGATATTGCTAAGATAACCATACTCATACAGATAGGCTAAAAAAATACTTAAAAGAATATAAGAAACTGGTTTGGTTTTTCTTGGCATTTCCTACAAATAACTTAAACACCCAAGAAGTCTGTAGAAACAGAAACTAATAATTCCCACTACATTGACACTCCCCAAAGCCTTGAGTTGCTATTTCCAATTGACAAATACATCTTCCCCGTGATTGATGCTGCATTGAGTGCAAACATCCTTTTTCCAAGCCAAACAAAATTCAAAAGTGCAGTTAAGTGCTTTTAATATTTAAAACTGATGATAAAAGGAAATCAAATCTTTTAAAATTGGATTGTGCTTTATGCCTAGATACAAAGGCAGTCACTCATCACTAATAATCCAGTCAATTGAGGATTTGTTTAGAGTTAATCAAAATCCATCAAAAGGAAAGTTGTTTGGGCCTCAAAATGGATTAGAAATTAAAAATGATATCCTTATCATGGGAAAAATTGTCAATAGCCCTATCTCCTACCTAAAAGGAAGTGATTTTTTCTCACAAGAAAATGTGTCAAATTTTCTAGATAAACTACTCAAAACTGTGGCATCAATATAGCACAGACAAGGGGTCCAGCAACGAATAGTTTCGCCACAAGGTTTCAGAGACTGGTGAAGGAAGAAGCAATGCAACTAGATAGCTGAAGGGCTGTTTCAATTTTCAACCCTAATGAAATTAGTACGGCAAAATTTGTACCGCAACGGTGCATCCCCCCCCCCCCCCATGACAGAACAGGTTAGGTCAATTACCATCTCTGGTTGCCACTGGAGGGGGTCGCTACTATGCTAACCCCTATTCACCCGGTTACTATCCAAGGTTTTGGCTTCAGAACGCACGGATCTGTAAAAGTAAATCTTGTTTTGAAATTTAGTCATCTCGGCTTTTTTTAAAATCATGCCACACCTAACTGCACCTGATCAAACCCATTCGAAGCAGGAAACATTAAGTTTGAGTTCGTTTAATGACAATGCAGTTATTCTATGCAACGTGGGTTCCACGAAACTCATTGGGTACTTGTACGACCTTTTAAGTACCGTGTTAAGGCTTGCGTAGTAGTGCAGATATCCTATACAATAAGCTTGAGAACGCCCTTGAAAGATGTAATAATAACATTCGCGATTGAATAATTCTATCCCGACCGAAGCACTTTAACCTACTCATGAAATCTGATATACCCGTGGTAAATGGATTTCCGACGTTCAAAATTTAGGCCAGCTCCAACTGCAAATACCGCGGAGTATAACGAATACACTAAAACGCAATTCATTCAAATGGGCGGTGTGTTTGGGCCTACCTGGGCTTCACCGAGGCCAAGTTCGATCTTCTCCAATGACTTCTTTATCATGTCGGTTTTCTGCTCACTTACATCTCTTTCGCCTTCGCCTTCGGATTGTTGCATCTTTGTAAGTAAACTTGAATGTTCGTTTTTGAGAGTTTCCAATCCTCGTAACACATTCTTCGTATTAGAAATTATTTCGTCCTGGCTTACTTTTCGACTATCATCCATTTTGTCTTGAGGTTTATTCTAAAAAAATAACAGTTCTGTAGCTCTCCAAAGTTAAATTTGGGTGAAATATTTCAATACCACGTAAACAAACTGCTTAAAATGGCTGTGGCAGGCCTATGTCTCACGCGTTGACCAGGCAAAATCCGCAAGTGCTTGACAAGTCCGTAGGTAAGAAGAACATCAAAAACCTCCCGGGTTTCATTTGCATACGTTGTTCAATCTGAAGGGCTATCTTAGAAATCATATGAAACAAAAACGAATGCTAAATCTTCTCGGCAGGTAACTTGCCTTCCGTCCCTGCTTCTGTGTTGAACTATGATCAATTCAAGGTGATTTGTATGATTGACTTACCGATAATTTTCAACCAATCAAAGTGTACCATGTGAGTGCGTCATAAAAGACTCGAACAACGGCAACAGCAAAGACAAATGGTGACGTCAATGATACACAGGTTTGTTTTCTTCTTCTTTCGCTGTAATTTTATTTCATGATTTACGCGAAAGCGGAACTCACGATTTTCAGTTGCACCAAGAGGAGTAACCAGAGCACTGTTCGATGAGTGCAGACCCTCAATGTCCTAACATCTACCTATCGCGCATGGCACTAACTCGACTCGCACTCGAAGTGAAGGGTAACGGTGGGAAGGAACGCGAGCCATTGACCTGGGGAACATGGATCGAGTGCCACAACAACAGAGCTTTACTTACACATTCGAGTTCGATTCAATTTCAATTAAATTCAAATCAAAAAGTTCAAGTTTTCAACAATACATAGAGATGTGCACATTATAATCCAAATAACACAGACGGGAAATTCAGGAAGACCCCCCCCCCCCCACGTGTTGAAACTAACGAACGTGAGGAGAGCACCCCCATCGATAGAAAACGCACGATGCTACTGAGCAATCACTGAATAACAACCACTCAGTTGTCCCAGTGCTTAAATTTTCTGATGATTGCGATCAAATTGAAAGCAAGTCAGGTGGCCAACATAAGATTGGCAAATTCTGAATGAAGCAGAGCGAGCTAAATTGTATCCTGCAATGCAAAAAAAGGTACTATGCTCAATAGATTGGAAATCGAGAAATCACTTCATTAAAACAAAAATTAAGACTATGGTACTCAACATGTAAGAAGAATAGATTTGTTGAATTTTCCAAAAACACTTTTGGGAATTGGCTTGTACGAAGCTATTATGTGTCATAATTACCATCATTATATGTTTATTTGCAGTTTGCTTTTCTAAATGAACAGCTAAACAAAGCTGACAAAAGCCAACGAAAACTAATAAAAACTAAGACTAGCAAGAAGATAATTGCACGAATAACCGTTCCACCGCTTTACTTGTTCTGTCAACTCTTGAGCTGCATCACAATTTTCAAGAATAATTTGGAGTGAGGAATATGAAAATCAGTTTTTATGCAGAATATTCTCTGAATCATTTTGCTGCTTTTATCTGCGTCGCATGCTCGATTTCAAACGTAGTAGATACCAGAGGCAGGATTCTGAGCTCTTTCTAGGGAAGGTAACTTTACGAGGACAGAGAAAGAGAAGCAGACATAAAGCATGCTGAATATGGATGGGTGGATAGATAGATAGATGGATAGATAGATAGATGGATATATAGATAGATAGATAGATAGATAGATAGATAGATAGATAGATAGATAGATAGATAGATAGATAGATAGATAGATAGATAGATAGATAGATAGATAGATAGATAGATAGATAGATAGATAGATAGATAGATAGATAGATAGATAGATAGATAGATAGATAGATAGATAGATAGATAGATAGATAGATAGATAGATAGATAGATAGATAGATAGATAGATAGATAGATAGATAGATAGATAGATAGATAGATAGATAGATAGATAGATAGATAGATAGCTTAATAGCATCCCAACTGTGACAACAGTCAGGCAATTTTATGATCATAACATTGCAATTTCTACAATGGATTGTCTTAGAAAGGTCCACGATGATTGCCCCTGATAGTCCTATATTGGTGAGACTTCTTTAACATGTTTGTAAAAAGTTCCAAATAGCATGCTGCGTTTTATAAACTTCCGAAAACGACTGAAAAAGTTGAGAAAGATAAATTGACAAAGTCAAAAAGCTCTTTATAAATAATTCGTTCAAGTGCCTTTGAAAATGCTGCAAGTAGATCCATAGGCCTATAGTTTTATTTTCGTATATTATCGTTTTTTTTATTAAGTGAAGAAATTTCGGCAAGTTTTAGGTTACCTGGGAAGACAAATCAACTACAAGGCTGTTAAAGCATTTTTCAGTGAGGGAAAATAGATCCGCAATTCCCTGAAATGCTTTTGTGGAAATATATTATTGCGGCGTCGCCTGTTTGGGATTTAATTCCATTTATTGGCTAAACGTCTGTTGGACAGGGATTTGCTGTAAAGATAACTTTTAAGAGCCATATGCAGCATTTCCAATCTTGATGACGCTAGCATGTAACAGGATAAGCTCAAAAGTCATTCATAAAGCATCTGCAAAAAATGCCTTCCCATTTTTGGGCTCCTCTTCACTAGCTATACGTAGTGCTTTAGTGGTATCAGCAAAATGATCATTCAAAATCTCTGCAACTCCTCTATCATTTGGCTGTACTCTAGAAGAGTAAGTCGCACAGGTCCTTTTGTCCGAGAAAAATGGCACATCACAGGGCTTTACTGTTTCACAAAACTTTTTCTCATCTGCAACTACTTTCTGGTCCAGTCTCTTACAGGCCTTGAAAAAGCTAACCAGCTCCCACTTCTTTCTTACACTTTTAAGTCTATTATTAGATTAATTCGCTTCATGATTGCTTTTCTAATCTTTTTGGTCGGAAAAGTGCTATCATTCGTATGAACGTACTAAACTGTTATCAACTGACATAAGAACGATTGGATAATGGTGTTAACCTCAGTCACCTAAAATTTGGCTGCTCAGTCAGTCTTCTTTTCTTTTATAAAGTGGCGGAATCATTTACCCAGTCGCAAGGCTTGTTGAAAACGTCACCGGTCAACTGTTACTTTAGATAGCAAAAATATGATCCTGTTGGCATTATAGATATGACATATGTTACATCATTTCAACTCATGTTCATCCCTAGGAAAGGGGGAATCTATTGGCTCAGAATGGTGTCACTCAAAGCCTGGGACACACTCGATTCTTGCCAAATTAAATAGATTTTCAGCTTGGGTGGATACGATGAAATTCTAAATGCAAACAAATGACCATTAAAACTTAATAAAGGCTTGAAATTTTCCTTAAAAGAAGCGGCATGCTCCACAACTCGGTGATATCCTTTTAAAAATAAAGCACCTGCTTGTGATTGAATGACTCTTTATTTCATTGGTTGACCCCATAAACACGTGTTACATGTGAGCAAGAGATCATTCCAATGAGACAATCAAAATTAATTGTGTCCTTGAAAGCCAACTGATTTTCAATATGAACACATGAAAGAATGTGTGCGATTAGAGGCAAAAGGTCTTCACTCAGATTATGATCTCTTCAAAGGAACATCACTATGCATCGTTATTAGAAGCTTGTTTAGATACAAGACCCTCCTGAAAAGTTAGGCTAAGAACGAAGAGTCTTCACAATACTGGTGCTTTGGTAGAATGAATTCGTGTTTATGAAAATTGCTTTCAAAAGCATCTTTACTCTGGCATGAGAATAGGAAAGCAAGATTTTATAGGTGAGTCAACATGCTATAGCTATTCAAATAGAATTTTCCTCAACTTCAAAATTTCTCAGTCTTGCTTTGGCCATTAATGGCCGTTTCATTCTCTGACGAGCTTCTGGTAGAATTATCTTCAGTACGACGATATTCTTCTACTTTTCTGTGTCAAGTTGAAATAATTTACATCAAAAAAAATTATTCTCCAGCTCGCCATTTGTAGCTTTCAACTGCAATTTAGTGCTATCAATCAATTCAACTCGAGTTTCTCAGCAAACAATTTTTGTATGGAGTGCAACGTTAATCTCGGTTTTTGCAGTGGCAAGATCGAGAAGGACTAACTTGACATCTCAAGATGGCGTTAATGTTTTATCTAAATTTGTTGCTACTAAGGTTCATTGCAGAGACATTGATTAAAAATTTCATTCCAATCTATTTTCTTCTTTTGTAGACCTTTAAGCTCAAGATGCTCTGATTTGTTGCTCATCTCACAAATTTTCAGAAGGAAAATATTCGAGTCTTAAAGCGAAAATCGCAGAAAATGTCATGTTAAGCTGCAACACCAGTCTTACAGTTTATCATCAAACTTGAAACCTGAAAACATAACCAACTAGACATATAACTAGCTATTGACTGCTGCCTTAATCAATACGACATGTTCCAGAAACACTGTAGAATGAGAATTCGAACCTGGCTATTTCAATACTCTATTGCGTTTTGCGCATTGTGTGCTGTCAACCATTATTTCAGTGTCACATTGTTCAATCTGTGCGGATACTGCCTGCTCACGTATGGATTCGTTTACGCGTTCCTACTTGTAACCATGGCACTGTTTGTATCAAGCGCTGCCCACCACGTGCTCAGAAAGAAGGAAAAGACCAAATTGATAGAGGAGTTGCGTTCAGTCAGCTATGAAGACATCCCTTACGTAATGGTATGGCTTATCAACAAGGCAAATGAACGAAGGACGAAATGCCTTATACCTAATCAAGACGAGGCTGCACCGGTGGAGGAGCTCTGTGTAGCTTGTTACGAAAACGTCCCATCAATCCGAAATACTCCTTGCGGCCATAAGGTGTTATGTAGAGGCTGTAACTGGAGTCTATTGAGGATTTCGATCGAAAATCGCTCCCCTTTGATATGTTCATGGTGCAGGGGTGCAATAACGGATTTTGAAGGAGAAATGCGGCCCAACATGGACTTTGTAGAGCTGAGCGACATAAAAGGGGCACTCTTTCAATTGGAGACTGTCAGAGCCAGGCGAAAGAGATATGTTGGGGCTGCTAGATAGCATATGCATAGATAGAATTGCAAGCAACTGACAGAACAATGACGAGGCTAGTAGTAAGGCACATGCACACAATTGTTAAAGGCATTTGTTGTTAATCTTACTCAGAGTGAGGAGAGCTGCTAGCACTCTGTGATGCCAGCAGCATGAATCAGAAGGCTCGGCCGGACCAAGAAGAAAGAGTCAGGAATTGGCTCGATGAACATAGCTTCTCAATGGCCTAAAATTCACCTTCTTGTAATAGATAGAAGGCATCAAATGGGAAAACGGAAGAAGGTGTTAATAAACGCGGCAACTTATTGTCATACTGAAGAGGTATATGGTGTCGTGTCTTAATCATATCAGATGAAGCTACCATCATGTCATCCAACTTCTATGGTATTCATAGTTATTGCAAGTTTTGTAGGAGATTTTCATAAAGAAACAAGAAGATCAATTCATATAGATTCTTTTGTATTACAGTTTATACGATGATACTTGGCACTACAGAATCAAATTTGTTTTGAGGGAGATTCTAAACCCTGCGCTTGGTTCTAAGTCACTTTTACTAAATGATGATTCTTGAATGGGATGTATAAAATGTTTTTAAAAATCATGCTTGTAACAATCGTGGTTCATTAACGTACAAATTGCAACTAGATTGAAAATTATGATTCAACTTAATAGTATATTTTTCCATTTTTATGATTACAATTCCGCATTTTGCCACTTCTAGCCTGTAATATGGGAACAATTATGGGTATTTTTCATCTTCTCTTTCTTCAGTTTCAACTTTGCCCTTCTCTCTGTCTCCATTCCCTCTATTAACCCGTGCTTCACAAGACAAGATCAAAGATGGGGTTGTTTCTGGAACTCTACCTGACAACTCAAGAATCAGTAACATAAATGAAAGGCCAATTATAAAGTAAAACGTTAGCAAAACTTTGTAAACAAGCCGGATTGTGCTGTCATCCCACGAATCTGAGCACCCAGGTACATAGTCACCTAAGCCTACTGTCGTCATTGTGAAGAAGCTGAAATACAAAGATTCGAAATATGTCCAACATTCAACTCTCGCAAAGAAAAATGCCGGCAATATGAAGGCTATAGAAGAAGCAACAGCTATTACTGATAATGTGCCAATCAGCTGGGCTAATCGAGGGTCCATCTTGATATGGCCTAAGTTTCTCTTGGCCCAAAGAGTTGCAAGCTGTATGCATACCATCCAGCGACTAACCATAGCCGAGAGAAGTGTGGCTGTCATAGGAATCCCAATAACGGCATAGACCATACTGAATAATCTGCCTCTGTTCGTATACGGAGATATATCGCCATAACCTATGACAAGTTAAATTCAGAGAGTTAATGGTGGAGCAAGCAAAAGAGGTTTTTCTGAAATTTTAGTGAAGCTGCTGGAATTTCTGTCATCAATTCATAAAACGTGTAAGTCTTTGAACTACTTAAGTAGTGCTAAATCATTGCTTTCATCCTTCCAAAAACTTTTTTATTTTTTTTCCATTTTCTTTCTCACGGTTCGTTTACCTAGCTCTAAAATAGTCGTTCTAGCAAGAAAATCGGAAGCAGTCCTCTTTCGTCATTCGTTGTTATAGCGGCACCCAACTCCGTTTATTTACCTTTGGCCATACAGCTGTGTTTGCACATTGAATACTACAATTGGGGGAGAGGGGTCGGCCAAATGGTGGCAACTTGAGTCTAACCTAGCAAACATGTGTTTGGAGTGGAAAGAAAAGGAGCCGTCCAAAGCTCACAACTTAGCAAACGTGCATTTCGAATGCACCCCAAAGACACCAATGCTGCGGTGGCTTGGCATTCTAATTTCTGGGACTTTTCAAGCTTAAAAGAGGCTGTGAAACTGTGTTTCTTGTACACAATTCTTAGTCAGTAAAGAGCACATGCGATTGCCGGATGACGAGGCCCATTAGAATGCGTGTTAGGCATCGCAAGCTGAAGAGAAGTTTGAACTTATAGAAATTCGGTTGCCTTTATGTGCATCCCGTCCATCACAGTTACTTCCGATGGAAAAGAATTACAAATTGGTATCACCTATATGGTGGGACCTATTTTTCATTATTAGAAAAGTTCCTATTCAAGCTGTTTTGAAGATCACTGTCATCTCATAGTTGATTTAACGGGGAATGCTGAAAGTGCAGTTGAGACCCACACCCAAAGCGAGCCTACAGAGGCATTTTGCTAAAGGTACCATCTGGAGCCGTCGAATTGTGATCTGGAGTTGCCAGCTCCCATCGTGCCACGCATTATCTGTAGCTTTTACGTCAGATACCATTTACTGTTGGATGGACAGCCGGACGGCAAGCCTGCTTCATTCTCTCTAACTTCTAACTCTAACTCACTAAAAATGGGGTCACAATAGCTATAATTGTGGAAGAAGCCAAGCATTCAGGAAAGTTTAGATGCAGCTGAGAAAGATTTGAATGGTCGAGTTGCACTATTAGCTTGTAATGATAATTGCATAGTCGTGTGAAAGGACTCAAGCAAGTATCGTTTTTCCAAGGTTTTACATTCAAAACTATGCATTGATTCCCCAGAAAATCTCACTGTACTTAAAACTCGTATAGCATTAGAATAAAAAGAGTGAAGGAAAAACACAGTGGCTAAGATAGCATTGAATAGTATGCGGAGGGCGCCTGTTACTCATTTGACTGTCTGCAAACATGGGGAAAAGAGCATCACTAACTGAAGCTCAAAATGGGAAAATTGTTGTTCTGCAGAAGCGGAACATAAATTACGCCAAAGATTGGATGTAGCAAAGCTGAATATGTTCGGTGAACAGCAGATAAGAATGGAGAGTTCTAGATTTTAGCTGTATGTGATAGATATGATGTAATTAATTGTAATTAATGTAAAGGACCGCGAAAGTCGAAGAGGAGAGAACAAACAAGTGAAGCATTTTAACTGCCATGAAAAGGCATTGCTGCAATTTATCTGTTTTAGTCTATGTTATTGGACACATATGTTAAAGATCTACAATAGACTTGGAGCTCGACGCCTTTCCCACTTGAACCAATGAAAAATGCAGCCGCAAGTGTTTCAAAACATAGCCTTATAAGTTGGAGCCTTTGAAGCTACCATTTCTGGCAGAAGAAGAAGCGGGAAAAATTATTTCTCAATGCATAGCTTTATCTAACTGCCTATCAAGCAACTGCATTACTAATGTGTTGAATATAATGCACTTTTCATCGAATTCATACCGATAGTCGTCAGCAAGGAAGCAGCATACAACACTCCTCCACCAAAGTTCCAGTTTGGGTTGTAGGTTTTATTGCCGTTCATCTTTACTCCTTTCTGTACAGCTGCTTTGATGTTATCTAAAAATGCATCCAAATCTTTGCTATTCAGCGTGGGGTGCTTTGTCAAAAATTCCTGCTTCATTTGATGAAATGTATCAACGGCTTTTTGCTCCTCCTTCCACTCCATGTCACTCATAACGATTCCACCGAAGGCCAAGTACATCAGATATGTTGATGACAACATAACAAAGCGAAGTGTTCCTTGATATATCTCAGGAATGTCATGTGCCATGTTGAAAGCCCGTCTTGTGCAATCTCCCGAATCGGTTCACGCTAAATTTAGCCTTGTAATCTACTTTGACCACACGTTCACTTTATAAGGTGAACAATAGTCTCATTAAATCAGCAGAAAATAACATCATAATCTAATGAATGTCATCTGAAAACTGCCTTTTCACATTTCCAAAGGCCGATGGTAGACGCTAATATTCGGCAATGAAACTATCTCGATCTTTCTGGTATACTCCAAAAATCATAACTTTTGAATTTCTGGACAAGTTGGCAGGCCTATGATTACTCTTTCAGTCTGGGTGCTTCAGGGGACCAGACTCATAAGTTTACGGGAGAATCAGTTGATCGTAGCAGGTTGCAAACATGTTCTGACATGACATCGAAATCCCATGACTTGTACATTTAGAGCTCGCCAGCCAGCTCTAATAATCAGAATGGTGAAAGAAAAAATTTGCCTCCTACAATGAAGTTAAGCATACTTGGTAATTGTCATAGATTATTGGCAAAAGGCTGTGCCACCCGTTGCATTGAAAGAACATGGTTCTTTGTTTTGGATTGAAGCGTTTTACTACACGATCAAGGATCAGCAGCAAGTACCCCTATTCATTAAGCCAGATTAATGTCACAAGTAACGTGTTTTGAAAACCATGGCTTGTCTCTGCATGAATTGAAAACGATTCAAGAAAAGCTGACAACTTAATTCGTTCAATCACATATTCATGCATTATTTGAAATTGATCTACGTGTAATCTTTTCACGCCAATTCAAAAAGATTAAAAGCCAAAAAGCTGGAAGTTTGAGCTTGATTGGGTTTTTTCATATTTTCGTCATAAGTTTCATTAAATAGCGGATGGCACTTGATGCTTCCTTCATTCGAAGGCCTGTAGTTTGAGTTAGACTTTGCGTTTCATGTAATGACTATATATTTGCAGTTCTTGCTGTCCGAGACATCACCTTTGTACCATTGCAAAGTTGTTTTGCAATTAGTATCAAATCATATCTTATACTGTAAAGTTTCCTGACAGGGTAAAAGTTTCACAGCTCCAAGCTTTCGAAATGAATTGAAAATTCCTGAGGTGGCAACATGTTGCCTTCCTCACCGATAATGCTGCAATCGGAAGCCATGCAGAATACAAAACCATATCACCCATGTTATAGGCTTAAACATAAAACCACCTCGAATCTTGCAAAAGAATGCCACTGAACCACCGTGAGTCATCGGGAGGAGAAAAGCACACAAGGAAATCGAGGTAGAGATAGACAGATGGATCGATAGATCGATAGATTGATAAACCACACAAAAATTGAGTTCTTAACGAAAATTAGCCGAGGCAATAAGAGAGATTCATAGCTAGTATTTTCACTTTAACTGAAATGAAAAAATTATACAAGATGAGTTGGAATACTTCTGTCTTCAAAGGGCAATAAAACTAAGATTGCCTGACAACGTGTGGTTCCAGAATGAGACTATATGAGTTGAATGAATTATGTGGCTATTGAAACGGAGATAGTACTCATTTTCCTTTTGTCTCCGAGTTCAAGTTGGTAATTGTTCCGTGCGGCAAGATATTCGAACTATCAAGGCTGCACCGGTCCCCCTTTTACTTTAACGTTAAGATAGATGTATGAGTCCTTCTCATGTAGATGAAGCTGTTCGTCTTTGTCATTGATTTTCTCTGTTTCAGTGGCATTTTCTGGTCTATCAGTTACCTCTTCCTGTGTGAAATTATCAAAGATATAAAATGGAGTTTGAAAGACGTTTTGCAGAGTACAGATGTGCTCCGCTGAGGAAACTTTAAAGGGATGCACTTGGATTGGTATACATGTACAAGACGACTTTACTTGTATTCGGTGTTGATCTGACAGATGATATCACCAACTAAATGAGAAATTGTCAATGGCTCACAATTTTTCGGTTTCCAGCGATAAATTGTATCTTTCTTTGGTGTAGGTTAGCAAAGCATTACATCACCTTACGCTTTTTGGTTCTTCTTAACAAGCTATTGATTTAAAATTATCACATACGCAGAAGCTCGACAAGTCATATCATTTATCAATAAACTGAGAACAGACTCAAGTAAAAATTTCAATACAAGCTTTGGGGTAGGCTTAGAAAAATAAGATTCCTCATAAAAGGCTAATCCTAGTCTGGAGTAGTAGTTAAGCTGAGCGAAGTGATGAGAGCATCCCTGCACAGGGAGAGGTGTTCTACTTTATATCTTGAAACTAGATCGGCATTGAAACAATGAACAGGCGTTGACCATTTGAAATATCCAAATTAAATGAAGAAGAGAGCGAAATGGCCAGAAGCAGCATTTGAACCTTCTTGATTAGTGGATTTTGGAAAACATGATTAAATTAATACAAGGTAAGCCTTCCTTTTATCTTTCAAACTAAGTAGACCAGAAAAGAGGCATTTCTTTTCTTCTTCTAAAAAATCCACTTTGCTAATTACATTCAGTAATTTGCTCCTTAGATATGTAAATGGCAGTAGGTTTTGCGTTTTTCTTTCAAAGGAATGGGACACACTCTTGCTTTACAAAACGATGGATGAAGAATGAGGAGAGAATGTAGAATATTAGGTAGAATCACATCAACAAATCCTGGCAACTAGGTCGATCTTCATTAGTATTTCTTCCAAGACAAAGTAGAAGATCCTAAATGCATGCTGCTTCTTCTGACATCAATTGTATTTACAAGTTATGACATGTGTTTTCTTTTGCATTCTTTATCAAATGCAATTTACGAGTCTGCTTCGAAGCAACACCTGCAGTAGAGCCCACGTGATACGTTAGATTCCCGGATGAAATTAGCTTCAAACTTTCTGATTGGTCGTTAACGGATTACGATCTTGAACATCTGTTGCAGTCTGTCTTGTCGAGATTTCCGTCTCAAGGTGTGGCTGGCAAGGCACTGAGAGGACGTAGTACCAGTGATCCTAGATTGAAGCTCTGAGACGTGAAGAGATATGGCCACCGTACTGAAGCATTTGGTTGTACTTTCTGTTCTAGTTGTCATGCTTGCTGCTTTGTGCTCTGCAGTTGGGAATAATACCACAACCGTTGCGCCCACCACAGCAGGCAATAACACAATAAATAACAGCACAGTAGCGCCAACAACGAAGGACCCAAGGTCTGCAGCTAATGTCTTGCCAAGCTGTGTTTTTATTGCTGTTGGAAGCTTGTTGATGAGTTTCATGGTGAATCATATTTCAGTATAAGCGATATGGCAAGCAACAATGATCTAAAGAATCTATTAACTGCTATTTGTGATTACGATTACATGCTTCACTCAAGTTTATTGATTTATAAAGCCGTTAGCTGAGTTTTGCTTGCATTTTATTGAAGATGGAACATTTTGGATTAAACTAATGACATAGAAAGCACACTTAACTATTGCAAAAGCTATTGCACTCGCGGAATTTCAACCACAGAATGCATTATACCTGCTTTGAAGAAGAAGCGCTCATCCAACCTAGTAGCTTCCAGCCGTCTCTATCACGAGTGTACTAAAACGTGATGAATCGGATAGCGTTATTCTTCATTTGGAAGCTAAATTCTTTAGATCATCCAATTTGCAAAATTTATCTTTTATTTTCTAAGTATGCAGAAAAACACCTTGTAAACATGACAATAAAAATTCGTTTGCTGTGCACGATTTCTCTCCTTCACGGCTTATTCTATTTTGTGCAGTTTAGTGTGCAACCCTCTTGCCATTATCTGTGAATTTACATGTGCAAATCTAAATTGCATCTTGGAATAGCCTCCCAACCGAATCAAAGCAGGTATCCTTGCTGTATAATTCTAAGATTGTTATCTAGAGAGCGGGATTCCTACTCACTTTTTTTTTTAGTTTTCTTGCATTTAGTTTAAATCATTGTAACCAATGATTCATAGTTCAATTTAATCTAATTTGCTCTTTTGTCTTAATCGTATATCATAATTGATGTCTTTGTTGGAGGGCCCCTTGAAAACCAGCTGAAGCTGAAGGAAAACTTCCAATATGAAGAAAATATATTAAATTATCAATGCTTTGCGACGATCAAATTCACAGAAAGATTATTCCAAATATTTTTTCACAGTTAGGCATCTAAAACGCTGTCCGGGGACCCCATTTAGGGGGGGGGGGGAGAAAAGCAATTTGAACAAGTTAAGCATCTGATAACAATTATATGGATATCTCTAAAGGCATTTGCATGACAATTCCTTTACGCAACCTAGAAATCTTTGTCCAACAGGTGATTCTTGTCTGACCTCCTTACCCATCGACTGTAATTCTCGTACGACCAGTATGACCTCCTTACCCATCGATTTTTTTGGAAAAAGGAAATTTTTTCTATTTCAAGAAGCTACGAACATGATGCTAGGCAGAGAGTAAGAAAAAATGAACTGGAAATCCCAATTCTGAAGAAAAATTCAACGTTGAAAAATTTTCGTTCCTTTTAAGACTGATCTATGATGATTCAATTAGTTTTGTGTTGAAAATAAGAGTTCCTGGCGAGCTTGTTGGCATTGTTGTTGCTTTGCTGGCGTTTGGGATACCAAGCATTCAGTTTGAATTCACTCATTCCCTGTTGACGGAAGAGCTCAATTTAGCCTTTGAAAAATGATTTAGACTTCTCAATGTACAAGAATTTGGACAAAGAGATTCTAGTAGCTGCCAACTACAAGCTTCGCATTGACAGATCCTGTCATCCAATGCAAAGCATTCATTTTTTGTGAATCAGAAAGACTGTGATATCATCAAAATTGTTTGTCACGGAAGTCTCTGTCAGTGCAATCAAATCAATATTTCATTAGTATCATGACGAGATCTCGTAGTTGTGAACAATCAACCATGAATGGTAGCTGCTTTTGCTCGTCTTGTCGAAACCCTATTTTCAATATTGAATAAACTTTGTTTGTCGTTGATTCCATTAAGGCGATTTGAAAATTCCTCAACCGGAACGTTGCTGATAGCCAGATTAGCCATTACATCCTCCTCCAAGTACAGATCATATGATGATAAATAGACGAATGAATGCGCAGGTAAATAAACGGAGGTGTACACATAGTCGAGCCCTGGAAATGCCATGCAATCTAAAATCTACTTTAAGCCGAGTTAACATAGTTCTCAAAGCCATGTATTCCTTCTCCGATATCTAATTTTTCAGGTTGAATAGCACAACCCCTACAATGAAAAAACTTCAACCCATAGAATAGCCGAACTAAGACCATTTACAAAAGCATTCTGAAATTGCATGAAGATGTGGAAAATAAAGAAAGCCCAATCAAGGACCACGAGGCAGTTGTTCAAGCCCACTCTACATTACATCAAGTCTTTCAATCAGAGTGAAGAAAATCTCCAATCCTTTGCAATTCGAGATGCAGAAATCGTTCGTCATTAAATCTTCAAATGCATGTAAATTCTCTTCATAAAATTTCATAGACAAAATATGCACAAAATTCACAAGCGTAACGCATGACATTCAAGAGTAATCTTAAGGGTAGCATAATCTACCTGTTGTAACCATCTATCATTACTGTGGCGTTACCAAAAACTCCCCATGCCTCTACCCGTGTCTCTAAGGCTGCGTTTAAACTGTATCAGATCACTTTTTGATCCAATACAAGTGCTACGGATCAGCCATGCGTTTACACTAGATAAAATGATCTAGTACAACTTTGTACCTGCTATCATGTACAGTTTTGCACCTGCTAGGAAAGAGGAACAGTTTTTTACCTGCACTGCTCCGAAACTGTACCTGTTGCTGGGTCCTTTGAGTCAAGGGACCTAAAAGCTAGGCGATTTCAACACGAGAATTAAACTGTAGAAATACCAACTCCACCTTGCTTACTTATTTACTTGCTTACTTTCTTAGGGCAGTCCATCATGACTGCTGGTGACGGGTCGCTTTCCTGCGATGGGCAGAGAGGTGGGAGTGGAGTCCGATTTTGCTGGCGCAAACCCTTGGACATTCAGGGCATGGGTAGACGCCACCATCTTGGAGCCGAATACGTTCGTGGCGGTGGCGATGGCGGTGGCGATGGCGATGGCGGTGGCGGTGGCGGTGGTGTTCTTCCAATGTTCTTGTTTTTTCATTTTTGATGAATGCAACACCTTCAGCGAGAGATTCCGTGTCTTGATAAGGTATTCCAACAGACTTTGGGACTTGTTTCCGGCGATCTCTGAGCCTCTTCTTCGGTGCTCCGTGCGGTCGGCTTCCTTCAGCCAATTCACCAAAAATAAATTATTATTATCAGCTGGTTCAAGGCGGAGTGGGTGAATTTCCACTTGATCTTTTCATGGCCCTTGGCCCAAGCACACCTTGCCCTTTGTAACTACGAGCAACAAACAACAACAATATGCCTGCCTTGAATTACCCATCCGACAAGAGCTGAAAAGATACCCCGATCTCGTCGACCGTTTGACTAAATCAGCTTCGACCATAGCCTTACAAACTCAACTAAGCAGGTTTTCACTTTTTTATTTATCCGTTGTTTCATTAAGATGTGCTGCTTAGACATTTGTCTTCCATTATTGTCATTATTGTGAAGGGAGAACTGTTCATTTTGCCACATTAGGCCATCAGTCATTCGAGTTCGCTCGAGTTTTAAATCTACCTGATGGGAATCAGCATGGTTCAAGTTGCATTGAGAATTTCCCAGACTGAAATATTTTGAATTCCTCCTAGGTTGGATTGAAAGCAAAACTCTAAGGAGAATGCCTAAGAAAAAAGCATATAAAGACAAGGTTCCGAAAGCAAGGCAGGATTGGGGCAGAGGGACCAGTGACATGCTACTTAAAATGGCATCAAATGATCTTAGTCCTGTTCCAACGAAAAGAAGAACACTGAAGGCAGTTGTTGATGATATGAGACAGAGAAGTCCTATCTCTCCGACCCATCGTCTGATAACCGCCATCAAGCAAGCCTCATCACGAGAGAATGTGTTGTTCACCAACGACAGGCTCAGTAGAAAAGTAACAGAAAGTTTATCACCACAGGATATAAGAGACTTGAGATTGGTTTTTGAATTTTTTGACGTAGACAAGAGTGGTTTTATGGATTATGATGAGCTAAGAAAAGCGTGCAAAATGCTTGGTTTCACTCTTGGGAAGGTAGCTATAAAGAAGTTCCTTGCAGAGGTAGACATAGATAGATCTGGTCAAATTGACTTCAATGAGTTTCTTGAATTCATTATCTCAAGGCAAGGTGATGACAGGGATATATTCTCAGAAATAAGCCAAGGGTTCAAGATTTTTGATCATGATAACAGTGGAAAGATAACTTTACATAATTTGAAGTGGGCCTCAAAAGAAACTGGTATTTTCCTCTCTGACATGGATTTAAAGGGAATGATATACCAAGCGGACAAAGATGGAGATGATGAAATAGATTTGGATGAGTTCATAAGTGTCATGCTGCAGACAAATCTATTCCTGTAACTTGTAATGCCATAAGCCATGCATTTTTATCGTGCTAGTTTCATCATGGCATAACATAGCACTTAAGATTTTTTGATGGTCTACATATTTGTAAGTAGTTATATCTTACATTGTTTGATCTTAATTTCAAAGCAAGTTAAATTTTTTGTGCAAATAACAATGTGCAACATAGAGATGTGGGTTTAGACTGGCCTCATGGAATGATTCACGTGCTAAGATTTGTTGCCAAGCAAAAAAATTTCCTTCAAAATTTGCTGATGGTGATTTATTTTGAATACTCTCTAAAAAACAGCATTTGTTTAGAATTATATTTCCGACAGTGTATGACTAATTATCATACTTCCACTAAGATATTGCTCTTAAATTTGTTTCCAGAATTCATTGGATCCCTCAGAGAATAGATGGCATTTTTGATGGATGTCTTATATTAAGTCAATCAATTCACTAGTTAAAGTTTTTCAAATATTTTAGGACATTTAAGGTTTACTAAAGATTTATTGAAAATCTAAAGTAAAACTGCCATGTATCTCAGAAATTTTTAAGGAATTATCTCTGGGAGGCCTCAGGTAAGCCAGATGCCAAATATTGTCCTCCTTTTGCCGCTTTCTCTCTTTTCATTTGCCTGTGTTGCTATCCATTTGCTTTTCCTTTAAATAAAAATGGTGCATATTTTTAAAATGCCCCATTCCAAATGCCTACACAGGAAGCAGTAATTATCAGCTGAATGGATATCAGTTTTGGATTTATTTTATACTGGGGCCACTTCCAGCTTTTGCTCACATGAATTTACCCATCAAGGTACACATTTGCACCCATAAGACAATGACATCTTACATTCCATAAAAATCTTTGGAATCATTGGTAGCTCAATGATCTCAAAGAAAGTAAGTTGCCTTAAGGAGCTAGGAGGAAAAAATTGTTCCTGTAAAATCTTATCAGTAGCCTAATCCCGGCTCCTGTGTTAATTTAAATTCATATTGTTCATAAGAAGAAGAACCATTGACAAGACTTTGCAGCCCATTTAGTCTTTGACAAGGCTTTGGAAAAAGTCATTTTAACCCTGAATGCTCCTGCAACTTTCATCTTTACGTCGATTTGCTCATATCTCTCAATTTTTTGTACATCATAAAGTTAATAAATTTTTACAGAAAGGCATCCACTGGCAAGATCAAAATTCCTTTCGCATCATCCTTCTAGGATTGTAAAGTTGCGGATTTGCATTTTATGTTTAGGAATGTCATCAATAGCTCCTACAACGGAATTTTGGAGGTGAAATTATTACTGGAAGTGTCATAGAATATCACCATAGCTTAAATCTGCCATTCCAACGATAGGCATACGGTTTATAAGAACTCATTTCATAAAGAACCCTTCAACATTTGATATATTTATGGGTTTGCTAGCAATTGATTGCCTTAAGGCAGTTGCTCTGACATCACCCTTCTTCATTGCATTTCATTCGCTTGAGGTGATCATTCACTCACAGACTCATACTCATCTTCGCACCTCAACTCACCTCATTGCTCGCAAACAAAACCAAAACTTTCCATCTGTCCTCGTGAATGGCGATGAACTGGACACTTCAACTTCTTTCACACAACTTGGTATTTCTCTGTCGTCCAATCTCACTTGGAAAACTCACACCCATTCCCTTGCTAAGCAAGCATCTCAATAGCTCAATTTCTTCACCAGAGCCCGAGGGTTTTGTCTTCTTCTCACCTTCTATCTATATACAAGTCCCAAATCCGTCCTTCTTTAGAGTACTGCTCCCACGTCTGGGGTAGTGCCCCAAAATCTACTCTCTGTCTTCTCGATAAAGTCCAGTCCAAAGCCATTCGTCTCATCAATAATCGTAACCTCTCCAAATCGCTCCAACCTCTTTCCCATCGTCGTTTAGTTGGAGTTCTTTCCATCTTTTATAAGTACTTTCACGGGCATTGCTCTAAGGAGAACAGGGAGATGATTCCTGCTTCTCTGAGGCGTGTCAGAACCACCAGAAAGTCAACTCACTCAGACCATTTCCAAGTTTTGCTGCCTAATCCACGAACTTTATCCCAAAAATCACCATTCATCCCTAGAACATGCAATTTATTGCACCTCGTGCCTTCCTCTTGCTTTCCTGCATCTTACAGCTTGCCATCATTCAAACATTCTAATCTAGGATCAATAAACTTGATCTGATCTCTCTCTCCTCTTAGCCTTTTGCTTTCACATTTCTTCCTTTGTTGGGGCTTTGTATAGGCCATCATGGCCTTCCCCAACATAACTCACTAAAAAAACCTCATATCATAGCAAACATCCTTTGCGCAACTGCATCTCATTCCATATCATAGGTGTCAAGAAAGCTCAATGTTAAGGTTATACATGCAATGTTTATCGTACTCCTCGCCGTGCAAAAAACAGCCAAAATCAAACGAAGAACTCAAACTTCCATCTGATACTGGAAATCGTATTTGGACCCTTACCGTGTATACTGTTGAATTCTAAATACATATGTATATACCTTATTTAGTGCAAAATGATTTTTTCATTACTATATAAGTTTTATATTAAGTCTCTATCGTATGTGACCTCATTTTCATCACTTACATAGAAAGGAGGTTTTTCGTCCCTTTGGCATTGATGACTCCGTATATATTTTCTTCTTCACCCTCAACTCAACTTTCCCTAAGAGGGAGGAAAGTCGCGAGCTCTCTGTAATTTTAGGCGTAGGAATCATGAGGTGCGGTCAAATCGAGAGAAAGGACCTGAATATTGCTCAATAAGCAAAAGGCTCGCTGTCCCTTAGCAATAGAGGAATTTAAATCCTTTTGATTCCTTGCCCAGCACTTTTTCCCTTCTCCAATCAACTCCTTTCATTCAAATATCTCTACGAGATTTAATTTAGAAACAATAATCACTTTTATGAGCAGGGAGATAGTTAGATAGTATAAACACCCATATAGTTGCACCTAAATACACATCCACATCGTCGTCGTCGTCGTCGGATTCCAATCATAGCCCCAGTTTGTTGCGCGGTCTTCCCTTACGAATCCTTTTGATGTCGCCTGTGAGCCCTCACGTAGCTGAGCAGGATCATCCTGTGGCGGAAAAGTCTTGGGCAGTAGTCACATGGTAGAGTGGCCGTCTAAGGGGTGGCTACTTGTCTGCACCTTCGTTCTTGACGCTTCAGGTCTACCTGGCGCCTCCACTCGGCTTCGAAAGCTTCTACGCCCTTTCGAATCGTGACCCTCCATGAACTCCGCTCATGAGCCATAGTTTCCCAGTTGTTAGCATGGATGTTGGCCTGCGTTAACGATTGCTTCAGTTGGTCTTAAAGCCGGCGCTTTGGACCACCAGATACACTGACATACACACGCACACATATACACACACTTCTGTAGAGGATTTCTAGAAAAGAAAGAACCAATATGCCGATGCGTTACTCCCTTTTGGTAGGCATGCAACAGTTGGGATTTTGCCAACTTTTTTCGGATCTTTCTTGCTACTTTGTAAAATATTTTTGAAGAAATTATCGTTAGGATTATCAACCGACTGTTTAAAGGCTTTCTTTTCAACTTGGCAGCTTTCCGCAGTGCAAATAGTCACATTTTGATCTTTCTGTTTTTTTCGCAAGTAGATCCTTCTTGTTTATCATACATTGCAACTCTTAAGCAAGATATAGCTTTGGCTTTACTCGTACTTTATCATTCTCTCATGTAATTCAGTACCTTTCAGTCAACCCTGTTCCAAACCACTGCTGTGTCAACATCTTTCAATATCTAGCAAGGGGCAGTTTTGCGATACCATCCTCGAAAATTTCCTCACTGGAGAAATTGTATATTCTGAAGTTCTTTAATATTGCCTTTGCTTTAGATTTCTTTCAGTTTGGCATGAGAATGATGTATGCAAAACAATTGCTTCCAGAGTTTCAAGTCATTTAGCGGTTATGATCAGTTTCACCACCTCATTTCAATATTCATTTGAAAAATCCATTAATCTATTTAATATGCAAGTCGATTTGCTACATTATAAACTATAGGGTATAAATAAAATGAAATTGCAAGGCTGTATATACAATAGCTTGATCAAGGAATCACATCGTTCCACCTCTACGTTGAGATTCCACTGAAACGAGGTTAACCTACACAATATGGCCGACGAACAGAGAGGACAGTCGTTTGTCGAGCAAGCTGAGGGGAAAGTTAAGGGCGCAAGAACTTTCTTCGGAAACTTACTTGGGTGAGATATTCCATATTTTTCCTGAATTTTAAGCTTTTACGTATTTGGTCTTCAATTTCCCCGAAATCGTCACCCCAGTTAGATAATTTGAGTACCCTAGCAGGTCGTCAACTGTACGATAGGCCTGAAAAAGGCGAGTCACTCGATCTTTAATTGTTGCTAAAAATAACGACAAAATAGCTTGCCATTGCTTTTATGAATCATTTGAAAATTTTCCTTGGTTAATTTGAGTGAACTCTTTGCATTATTTAGGAAGACCGTGCTTCACTCTATCGCTATCACTTTCAGATGATGTTTTTAAACGTGCATTGCAGTATAAAACCTTATAAGAAAGGATACCTTACCCTATCTACGGAAATGCTGGTAAAATCATTTTCTTTGTGCAATTTTTTATTGGCTCTGTATTGAATATGGTTTGATTTTCACGTCATTGACATATTTTATGATTCTATATTTTTCACTCCGAGATTTGTTTGCAATGCTTTCTAAAAGAATAGGTGGTCCTAGTCGTAAAAAAATATATGCATCTTAAAGAGTGAATTTTTGATGATTTCAGTGGGGGTAGAAAGCTTGAAGATGCTTGTGATTTGTACATCAGAGCTGGAAATGCATTCAAAATGGCCAAGAATTGGAGTGGTATGGCATCTTTTCATTATTTATTTTTTCAAAATGATCTGCCCAACTTCATACTTTTGCTACTTTGATTTCATGTAGCATCATTGCTGTGTGCAAAGAGGAAGTCTATTATTCAAATAAGATGTGAATTTTTTAAGTTATGTCTTCCTTGGAAGTAGCTTACACAGGCCTTTTTGAAATGATCATACAGTATATATCCTCACTGTAATCATACTATCATCACATAAATAAATCTCATACAGTCTGCAATATTTTGACAGGAATTTTTTTCGCTATCTCAAATTCTGGCTCTCTGAAACAACTTACTTCCTTGAACAACTTGCTATCCCTAGCCGATTTTTACATTCTCTTTTTTGCTAGCTATACAGTTTTACATTAAAATAAATGCATCATCTCAAAAAGGATATATCTGATTTCTCACAGTTTCAAACAAATTTTTTTTTGTGGGAGAAAAGCCCATCTTTAATTTCTTTATATGGGGGAAAAACATCTATCTTGAACAGATGATGAGTATTTCTCCTGTGACTGCTCCATTGGTGCCAGCATTTGTAGAGAAACAATTCCTGGACGTGTTCCAGAAACACAACAAAGATATAGGCAAATAAATATAGGTATAATATGTAAATATATATATAAATATAGGCAAATGTGTTTGTGTATAGATTCCCAAATCCCATTGTGTCAGCTTGAGATGATCGCAAAGTCCTTGCATAGTGACAAAGAGGCATGTAAAGCAGCTAAAGAAGGTTTTAAAAAAAGTCAAAATGATGCCATCAATTAGCAGTCTAAGAAATGCCATCAGTATCACATGATATCTGCCAATTTCTCAAGATGAAATAGCAAAACCAATTAAAAGCATGCTTTGATAGAGAGAAACAGGACCTGAAAACATTGCTATCAAACTGACATGAGCCCAGGATAATCTAGGTATTGAATGGCCAACAACAATTGCAGATAAGATAGATGAAGAAGGTCATTTTCTGGCAGACATGAAAAAGTCAATATTGATTGCCCTTTCAAAGAAACTAGGAACTATAAAGTTTGAATTAATCCATGTCACCAGCTGAATGAGCCACATAGTCAAGCTTATTTTACAGTTTTTGCTATATAGTGAGTGGTTGCACAAAAGGAGTACTACATAAAAAGAAGCTATAATTAAGAAGTATTTCACTGCAATCTAGCGCAAAAGAAGTAAAGGGAAAAATTACTCTGGGCATCTCAAAACTTTGCAATATCAAAAAGTGTGCAACTTTGCAATGTAATTTTTATCTAATAGATTTTTACCGTTAAGTATCAGATGACATTTTAAGACCTTGACATTGTATATTGATGAGGTTACTTTTCTTTACATTTTCTTCACTTTATTTTAAATAGAGATCTTACTGTTAATATTGCTTGTAGCACTGACAAGGTTTACTCTGTATGAATATTTCTATCATTATCGTTATCAATTTTTCCATACCACTTCTTTGACGGTTTTATCCTCTTCTTTTTTTACAACATTGGAGAGAAATATTATACATTTTACAAAGGAGATGAGTGTTTGCTTAAGATCTGCTATTTCTTGCATAAAGGCAATAGAAGCTGAAAGATCTTCACTTGGTTGACAGAGCCCCTCTTCTCTCTTTCTTCTTCATCTTTATATCTGGTTCTTTCCTTCAGACTCTCTCTCTTGCCTCCTTTTGGTTTTGGAAGATTCTCTTGCAATGAGCACTTTTGATATTTCTTCACTGCTCCTCCTAAATTATTCTGACATGATAACTAACTGTTTTGATCTTTACGTCTTATTACTTGGGTCCATATTTAGAGGTCTTGGTTTGCTTAGATCTGTTTGGTGCATTGCAGTGGCAATATTAAGTGACTCATTTTGAAATCCAAGTAGCTTTCCCAACATCTGATCAATGAAGCCCAATTGCCAATGTAATGGGTTTGCTATACTTTTCCAGTGTCAATTTTATTGCCCAAGTTGTGGTTTTTGCAATGATCAATATTTGATTTATATAGGAGCTATAAAACTAACATTGGTTTGTCTAAATTTTACCAATCCAGGGCATTAAGTTTACCGCAAATGCTTTTCTGCAAAATTAAGAGTTTATTTTCTTTTCACAATTTGTTAACAGTAAATGATTTCTGTGTGTAGCAAATCAGTTATTAGAATATGCTATCATTACTATCCAAAATTATTTTCTTGCATATCATTTTTAATGCCTATTTAAAATAATGTACCAAATTTGATTTCCATAATTTATATTGGTTATAAAGGCCCTTAAACATGTGATGCTTTTTCTTGTTTCTTAGCTGCCGGAAATGCATTCTGTGAAGCAGCAAAGATCAAACTGAATGAATTGCAAAACAAGCATGAAGCAGGCACACAATTTGTAGAAGCAGCAAATTGCTACAGAAAGTGTGATTTTGAAGGTAGGCTTTCCAGCCTTTTTAAAGTCCCGCATGACTTTTGTTCAATAACAGTCGTTGCAAAAGAAGTTTCAATCATAGTCTATCATTGAAGTGCTAGTAATTTTGATACAATCAATTTAGTTTCATTGCTATATAGATGCACTGAATTCTATTTTTTATCTTCCAACAGTCATATTGATTAGTAGCTACAAATACTGCATGAAGAGATTTGACACAGGGGAATATAACCATTCAAAACCAGACATAATTCTTAGATATTTTGTTGTTGAAAATGAAAAACTGAATGTTATTGCTTCTAACTTACTTAGAAAAATTAATACTGCTCAAGGTGCCACTGTTGCAATTCAACAAATTTCTACCAACATGCCTGGGCTGACCACCATTTGTTATAGGCTTTATTTTGACAAAATCTTTTAAATTTTTCAAGCATGTACACTGAATGGTAAAGCATTTTTTACTTAGCCAGTAGGCCATTGGCGAATCTTCCCGGCTACTCACTCCCTCCACCTGCTAATGTCTTGCTCTGTTTGTTATAGAACCTACTGCATAGAAGTAAATGTATGCATAAGCGTAAAACATAGCTGCAACCATTCATGCTTTTAAGTCCCTAAGTTAATGCTTTTTGCTGTGTTTTGCACTTACTTCCATCATTATGATGAATCATGTATGTAAGTATGTAGAAGATATATATCACACACACAGACACACAGACGCATGCATACAAACACACACACACAAACACACACAAACACACACACACACACACACACACACACATACACACACACACGCCCACACGCATTTTGCTGCACTTTGGATAGGTGGTCTGGGAATACAAGACGTCATTTTTTACCTTCTTGGCCCTCGTCAGTTGCACATACGCATTAGTCCTGTAAAACCCAAGGGTGACTAGGTTTTGACAACAATTTATTGATGGTAGCTTGCCAAAACTTTTCTCTTTGGCTACACTTGTGGGACTATATATAAATATATACTATATATATATTGTGATTCATATGTTGACATATGTATGTGAAAATTACATAAATATTCAATATATTTTCAGAGGCCGTTAACTGTCTCCAAAGAGCCATTGAAATTTTCACAGACATGGTATGTATTACTGAAAAATTTTAGGATAGTCTCCAGTAATCACACCGAGTAAGAGAGGAAAATCTAGACTAATGGCCACTACCTTAATAGTTCTAAGCTTTGGTAATTAAGGCTTCTCTCTTTGTAATTCAATCACTCTGTCATATCTTCAGGGAAGGTTTACAATGGCTGCAAAGCATCACACAACTACTGCTGAGATATATGAAACAAACATAATTGATCTGGAAAAGGTAACAGCTGCTTACGGTGGAAAAAAATATTTGATTTGTTGGGTTTCATTTTATTTTTTCTTACTTTACTATGTCCATCTGTATATCAGTTTTACTTTCTCATGCTCTTTATTTTTGAATAATTCTTCCTTTTTTCTTTATTTCTTTATTAGTCTATTTCTTTTTTTTCTTTTTAATTACTTGATCTTTTTCTGTCCCATTTCTTTCATAAACAATGCGGTCCATTATTTTACTTGTTTGTGCTTTAATCTTATCTGAAACTTGTGCTATTTTTCTGTTGCCTAGCAGCATATGTCCATACGATCATTCACAAGCCATTCCTTCATCTAAACTGTTTTCATATGCGTTTTAGCATTTTATGTTAGTTGATGCACCAAATGTCAATTTACACTCACGGTTTTTGCTCTGAATCACATATTTTGTAACAGCAGCTTCTAAGGCCCGGACAACTTTTCTGGTAGTTTGTAGAATATTTGAATCAAGCAAGCTGCTTTTTTAGTTCAAATATCTAGCTCTGTGTATTTGATCCAGCTCATTGTAAGAAGATAAGCCCTAATCTTGAAGCTATTTTTGGATTGTTCATATTTTTCAAACAGGCACCCAATTAATTTGTTCTTTGCATCCTCTCCACCTACTTGGTAACTATGAAGCCACTTGAAGGTCTTAGATCCAAGTTGATGAAGTCGCTTTCCGTTGAGATTTTTGCTTATCGACTAAAGATTGTCAGCTGAGTTTGTTTCCTTCCAAATTCAATCAAATAGTCAGGCTCAGACATGTTTGTTGCACATGATGCAATCAATGCCAAACTGAAATGGAATGTGATTAGCAGCAACGAGACGAAGCTACAGTATGGTGATTCTCATCCATATGGCAGAGTTAATTATGCAGATGCTGAAATCTTGCCATTAGGTGTCGTCTGTGGCGTCTCAGAATCATAAGACAAGTTAGGTTCTCCATCTTTTACAGATATTTTCACGGGCATTGCTCTCAAAAGATCAGGGATATTGTTCCTGTACCTCTGAAGCGTGTCAGAACCACCAGAAGCTATACTCATTCACACCCTTTCCAAGTTTCACCGCCTAATCCACGAACTTTATCCCACAAATCACCATTCATCCCTAGAACATGCAATTTATTGAACCTCTTGCCTTTTTCTTGCTTTCCTGAATCTTACAGCTTGCCATCTTTCAAACCTAAGATCAATTAACTTGTTCTGATCTCCCTATCTCCTCTTAGCCTTTCGCTTTCTTCTTTATTCCTTTGTTGGGGCTTTGCATAGGCCACCATGGCCCTTCCTCAACATAACTCACTAAGAAAACAGAAAAAAGAGACACGCACAACTGGATCGTACAAAATTGAACACCTCCAGCACCCTGGTTGAAACATTCAGTAATAGCTAGTTGGAGTATGGTTGGAGTATGGTTGGTATCCTTGAAAAGTCTGCTCGTATGATGAGAATGATTTTGAAGAATTGGCAAATATTCCTATTTCAAGAAATCTTTGCAAGTCTCCAGTAAAGAGAGCCAAGTGAGATGTCACATGAAAAACTTAATCTGCGGAAAAGCCAAAGGAGATTGGGAAAGCAACTGACTGAACCCAAATCCAAAGCGTTTGACACTCGATCCAAATGGGCGGAGCAATTTATTTCCATCAACTGCTGAGCAAACTTAGGAATAACTTCTATAACTTCTAGCCAAGACGATGAAAATGAGGAAATGGAAAGTTTAAATGAAAGGCTTTCTTTCTCAAACAGAAAAGGCTTCAACACGACACCCTTCCGTTATAAGGAGGCTTTGGAAGCCCTGTGTGAGCTTCTAAATGAAGTTCAACCGGCCCAGATCAGATATTTAGCAGGATTTTAAGGCCTGTCTATTATATGCTATTTTATCCATTAAGCAATGTAAAAAAATGTCTAACCTTGCCGAAAATAACCGATCAATCTATGGAGGAACGAGGAAACATGGGCCAGCAATGATAATTTTGCATGTTATACCGATTGACCGAATCTCTGCTACTGTGTGCAAAACATGAGGCAAGGAGACAATGCTTGAAAGACATCGAACTTGCAAAAATTCACATTAAAGGAAGGAAGATAAAAAGAACAGAGACATACATGCTACTGGCGGTAAGTATAAATGAACACTTAAAATGGAAGAACCATTTTAAAATGATCACTAGCTCATGCAACGGAATCTTATAACTTTGAAAGAAATCAAGGAACGTCCATCTAATGAAGAACATTCGCAGAATCACTCACCTTGGCAAAGATCAACTATGGCGACCAGGTCTATACGCCGCTAACTGTGAGAATTCGGAAACATCTCCGGAGGCAATTTTGCAACGTCACCATTCCTTACTCGTCGCTATCTAAAGAGCATAAATATGATTTTTGGAAATTTTGATGCTTTCGAATCAAAGAGAGAAGTGATGGCAGTCTTCTTAAGCAGTTTTTCAAGGGGTTTCGTTCGCAGACACGACCTCGCTTATTATATCTGAATGTGAGAAAGCAAGCAAAAGCTAAGATCGGATGATAAAGAATTGATTGCAAAGCCGTATCAGGGTGTGGAACTTTTCGAGATAATAATGCTAGACTTTTTAACTCTCTGCCTGAGACAATAAAAAACCGCCCAAACTATGACACATTTTTAATCTTTGTCAAACAAATGTTTAGTTAATATTGCCGAAAATGTAATCAATTTTGGAGACTGTCCTTTCCCTATATATATTTGGAAATGATGTATTTCAGGAAATGTAACGTTGACAGGGAAAACCATATGTATCGAATTCACTCCATATGCATCATCATCATCATTATTATCATCATCATTATATGTCCATGTTGCACGTAAAGTTTCACGCATTTTCTCATCATTAGTATTATCATTATTATCTAGCTGTGGAGAAACTGTTGTTGTCTATACTTGCGTTGTTTTGCATTTTTATAACATTCTCCTGCTGCCTGATATCTTTTTATATCTTGCGCTCACTTTTTGTAACGCAAAAGAAAAGAGCTACCAGACACAATGCATTGTAGCAATCATTTGACCCGATACCTAGAGGTGCTCAGGCGGGAAGATCAATTCAATGTTTCTCTAAGAGCTAGACTCATCAATGCAATCAAATCACAAAGTTTAATACTGGAATCTTGGACCAAGCTAATTACTCAATGATATTTAACATATCCACTTTTCTCATTTTCCCTTCTTTCTATATTACTTTTCTTCATTCTTATTTGATTTTGCCATCTCTTAGGCGATAAGCCATTATGAAACTGCTGCTGATTATTACAAAGGCGAAGGATCAAACAGGTATGATTGTAAATCAATTCATTGGTCATTGGTACATTAAGGAGAGACTGTGCATGCCATGACCTCATAGCTAAATTCTTTTTTAATAGTCTCACCATGCACATGCTTTTATCCCATGTTGTAAGTTGCTAATAACTAGTCTCACTATATGCTTATGGCTGTCTCCTATCGAAGCATAAGGGTGTGTTATCTCACTGTTAAATATCATGGTTTCGTAGTCTAGTTATACTGCCAACCGTCCAGGTAATATGTATGTGATTCTCGGCGGAGATGACTTTTTGGTGGGCAAATGAGAAGTGCTGATTGCGTTTCTTAAGGCTGTCAGTAAGACTGAACTGGATTCTCTGTACTCGTCTACTCTGGGGAATTCAAGTGCTCTGGAAAGCACCGGTGTACTAGAAATTAGGATTCGAAACATTTTAAATGTAGACCAATGAATCACAAATCTGTGTCATTGTTATTAGTGGATTTTTCTTCCTCTTTTTTGCTATTGACATGACATCATATATTGTCAATGCCTGCAACCTATCAGTTAGAAATTACCTTTTTGGGGGATTTATATTTCTAATTATTGAAGATATAGAATGATATGATGTAGTTCGAAAAAAATAGCCAGAACAGCTAAAGCAAGAATCTCCCGCACGGAAGTGCAAAATATTGTGAGATACGAAAATTTCATCCTTGCCATTCCATGTTTGCCTTGAAGCGGGTGTGGGCTGTATTTGTCTTCCTTTTTTGCAATGCACACATCAATTCTCTCTACCTTTGATGTACGCTTGGTGTTCGCTTTCATACTTGACTCAACGGGTTTGCCACATGCATCTTTGGGAGACTGTGAAGCTTGAAGCTTGCTATACGGGCTTTTAGTCGAGCGGTAGTTAAATAGCTAGTGAGGTAGTTTGTTATCCTCTTCTTCTATTCCATCTGTTCGGGCGGACCTTTCTCGAGATAATCAGCTGCAGCTGACGCTGCTACTCTTCGTAATCTAGCAAGATCAGAAGGATCTCATTCAACATTTTGTGGATAATTTTTCAAAACTTCATTTTGATATATAAGATAAACATATAAATGCAAATATCTCTAATAATGTGTAACTTGTATTCGGCTGACCTGTAACCTGTATTACAGATATTTCTAGTGTGAAAAATCAATCAATAAGTGAATGATGAAAAAAAATGATTTTAATGAGAAGAATTTGTTCACTGTATCCGACGTAATAGCAATTAAAATAGTGAAATATTGATGAGAAAAATACCTGTAACGGTCCAAAATGCGAAAAGTAAAGCAAGAGCTGTGTACAGTGCGACTTGCCGCCACAGCTCAACAACAACAATAATAATGATAATTATAATTGTAATAGTTTAATTTTTATACAGGTTTGACTTTTTCAGCAAATGCTGTTATCAACCAAGGACATGTCTAAAATATACATAAGTGGCAAAAGAAACTAAAAGTCAAAGTTATAATTTCTGCAGCGAGTCTTGAATCTTAAGATTGACGTTTCAGGTTTCATTTCGTCGGTCAACTTGTTGAATATCATAGCTCTTTGAAAGGATAGCTTTCATCTTTAAACTCAACACTCTGATCATATTATTAGTCATGCCTTTTTGCACCTGAGGACAAGCTATCAGTAGGAGTTTCCAATGTACTGTTCTTGAAAGAGCACTTTTGAATAGTTCAAGATGTATGCTTTAAGGGAATCGATACAATGGAATCAAAAGAAATTTAGGCAAGCTGTATTTTTCTTCTCAAATATTTGCAACCTTAGGCACTTAGTATATGTGAATGTTTTATTTACTTGAGTGACCTACCACTAAGATTATCAGATTTATAAAGTATCGAGTCATGTTTTCACAATGAATTGCCTTTTTGGGCACATCGAGCTAAACAGTCTCCATTATAATTTGTTTTTGTTCAGATGCTATTTTGAGTCAGGTAACATTTCTGGGAAACTCTATTTCAAGGGTTCTTTTGCTCGAAAACTTTTCCGCTTCAGCTTACTTTTGTAAGTCTCCTTCATCAAGGAGCCAAAATTACTTTATACTTTGCTTTGTTTACATAACTTCTTTAACTTTTTCTCAGAAGCCTTGACTATTTAGGGACTTCAGTATGGTATTTGTGTATGTATGTATGTATGGCTATGCATGTATGTATGGCTATGCATGTATGTATGGCTATGCATGTATGTATGGCTATGCATGTATGTATGTATGTATGTATGTATGTATGTATGTATGTATGTATGTATGTATGTATGTATGTATGTATGTATGTATGTATGTATGTATGTATGGCTATGCATGTATGTATGGCTATGCATGTATGTATGGCTATGCATGTATGTATGTATGTATGTATGTATGTATGTATGGCTATGCATGTATGTATGGCTATGCATGTATGTATGGCTATGCATGTATGTATGTATGTATGTATGTATGTATGTATGTTTGTGTGTATGTTTGTATGCTTGTTTTGTGTTCGAAATGTTGTAATATACCGTATTACAGGATATTTTACTGTATTGTACAGCATCGTAATGCATTGCACCGTATTAGATTTCATTAAATCATACCACATGGTAGTTTATGTGCGATGTTTATACATGTACTGTGTGTTTCATTTTGTATTACATATATTCTACCAGAATAGTCTGGGTACCTTATATCACCGATCTGTAGCTGAGGGGAGCATCTCTAGCAAGCTGCTCCACGAAGCTACTAACTCTATAAGTAAAGGAAGTAAGTAGCTAGAAGTATTTTGAAACCATGCTTTTTCCGCATTAATACGCAATATTTTCATGTTTTCCCGGATTCAAATGAATAGAACTTTCCCTATTTGGATCCAGCCATTCCTACGCTATCAGCACTGTAAACTTTTAATGGTTTTTCACAATCTCATTATTTTTCTTTACAGTAGTGGCAACAAATGCCTATTGAAAGTGGCGCTCTTCTCAGCACAACTGGAACAGTATTCTAAAGCAGTTTCTATTTATGAAGAGGTGATTAGCTATTTTTTTCTGCCTGTGTTCATCTTCCTTGCTTGTTCAAGCAAATTTTATCAGAAAGATCATCAATGCCGAAGGAGCATGTTAGCTGGATAATTGATTGCCAGCAATTTAAAAGGTTATATGCCTTCCGTCAGTGGAAGTTAAGCGTCTTTTTCTCTTTAACACCATCATTGCTTTTAACGTGGCGGGCAAACTGAGGATACGAAGACAATGGACCCCTTACAAACTTGTTTCTAGTTTGGAGCATGTTTGTGTTGTTATTTGAATTGGTAGTTGTTGACAGAAATTCCAAGGATAGTCCTATCTCATATGCAGTGTTCACTCCACATGTACAGGTTTCTTACTTGACAGCTTTTTCAAACATGAGTTGACAAATTACATGAGTTATTTGAGTTTGCAAATCGGCTCTCCTTCATCTGATTTAAATTGGCAATCGTTGCAGATGTGCAGGTCAATTGTTTACCTCATTATCGATGTTGGGCCGTGATATGCTGGGTCAACGCGTGAACTTAAAATGCAAGTGTTGCGAGTTTGTGTCCTGCACAAATCTCAAAAGTGCAATTGATGAGAAGGGCAACGGAGCATCTCTTTACAAAGCAATGGTTTGTGGTGCATGTTATTGGCACAATCGACGTCAAGACTTACTTGTGTCCAATAATTGGCTGGTATTTAATTTTATGTACGGTATCATTTATTAGCTGCGGCGAGATGCGAAGTCAAGGTTAAGGTTTTAATCTGGGTTTGAATAGGGTCAGGGGTGTTTCTCCGAAGTATTAGCTAATTTTCCTCAGTCCTATCTAGGAGAAGGTAATTTGGCCGGTCGTCCCACCTGACTGTGTTAAAACCAAATTCGAGCTTTGAGTGTAACGTAGCGTAGTTTTAAAGCGAATTAATCTGAATGAGGAACCATCAAGATAACTGCTTGTTATTATAGATTGCTGCGTCATCATTAGAGAGCACTTTGCTGAAGTACAGTGCAAGAGAGTACCTATTCAGAGCTGCACTCTGTCACATGTGCATTGACATGCTGGATGCACAGAGAGCAATTGAAAAGTACAGTCAGATGCTACCATCATTTGAAGACTCGCGGGAATACACATTACTGAAGGTGAGTCATTGGTACTTTTTTGATAAGTTGAAAAGACATGCATTGGCAGAGTCGCTTGGCAGTAGTTAGAGTTGGCGAAAGAAGACCTTGTTTGGTCAACGCTATGATATGGCTGTGAAAGTTGGACCTTGAACTTTAATCCACTTAACCAGACCGCTGTCAGTTGAAGGATTCCGTAAAGATGTTATGCTTCTACTGCGCCCTTTCCTGTGCAGGGTCCTTGATGATGTCAAATTTACTTCTTGCGGATTGTGCTGCACCGTGACTGTTTCTAAATGGTCCAAGTCCTTTTTCACCATTAAAAAGCCAAGTCGTCTTGGGGGCTGATCTAGCACATCTTCAGTCGTTAGGGATTGACGTACTGCAGAGATCGGTGCATAGTCTACTTGCAGGCATGCCGGCCATGTGTCCCAGCCATCGACAGCCAAAGTTGGACTGTAAGCAGGGACACAGAAAGCATATTGAAAGCAGCAGATATGTCCTTATAGAAAGAGGGATGCTAAGAATATCATGGACATGTAGACCAAGCAATAAAGAAGTGTTTTAAGAAATTTTGGAAGCAAGCAGAGAATTGGTTAATATTGAAGCAAAAGGCAACTTTAATTTCTCGGCCATGTGTACAAAAAATGTCAGCTGGAGAATTTGCTAATAACAGGTGAAGTGAATAAAAGCTAGTTTAAGGAATGCAAAGATTGAAGTTGCGAAGTTTTAATTGGAGAAATAAAGACAGATTTGGCAGCAATAACACATTGCCAAGAGCCTCTTTTGAACAGGGATGGGTGGCATGTCGTGGTCATCCAAGTCATTGCACATGGCTTTTGATATTGCATCAAACTGACTATGCTATACAGAGCCAAGTGAACGTCAACGCCGAAGCAATGTCTTAAACCGATCTTCCTACCTCTCGAAAGGTTTGCTTTTTGTAAGAGACAGCGATCTTGGGTTGTTTAGTTTCGAGTCACTGACTCTGCCATCGTTGAAGTTGCAAGAAGAACTCATTACGTTGCCTTGAAAGAGTACATAATGATGATGATAAGCCAATCTCTTGCTAACTTCGTTGTTTCTCTGCTGTATGGTTTCGAATGTCATTCTGAGGCTTAATGCTAAGAAGATCATCATGGAAAAATACTTTCATTGATTTACGTCCTTCTTGTGTACCAACAGAGGTCCTTGGAATTTCTCATCGGAATAACTAAGCTAGACTTTTTATTACAAACACCTAATGACACATTATCTGTCAAGCAGTATGATTACCAGAATCCTTTCAAAATCTATAAATCTATGGATGCTTTGGTTAGTAGCGTTAACTGAGTCCTTTTTAGCTTAATTCTACATAAAAAGCATAAGTGAGACTTTTATAGCCGTAAAATCTAAACAACAGTGCTTTGGAAGCCGTGAAGATTCTTTCACGCGTGGCTGTTTCACCGTATGGCTGTCATCTTTTTAATCAGAACTTTATTCGATTTTCTGACAGTTTGCGCTTATCAAACAGTGCCTTAGTTCTTCATCTCTAAGCTTTTTTCGACCACGCTGCGTGAGTAGTAGTGCTGATTTATCTCGCGCATGATGAAAAATCAATTCATTTGCGAAACAGCAGCATTCTGATTTTCTTTTGCTTCCTACCTAGCACCATAAGGTAAATTGTAAGGCACTTAAAGCTATGCTTACCGAGCATTGTCCTGGTCTTTCCTCTCTATGTGGTCGCACTTCATATATCGCGACCTCACCGTAAGACTTCGCTGTATGCTATTCCGGACACAAACCCTCCCCATTTAACCGGACTTTGAACTGGCTCGATAAATCGTTGGCTCTTGACTTCCCCTCGTGTTGCTGATTCTTCTTCTAGTGAAGCCGGCGTGCATCCATGCTGCTTTTTTGGAAACGAGCATTGGGTCATTATTCATAAACTACTCACATGGCGGCAGACTACGATTTGAGTGGTGGTTCCCTCAACCTTTTATTCATTCTAGCTCATATTTCATTGTAAAAATTGATCCACGTCTGCATTCATGGAACCACTGCCCTTTAAGTTCTGTTTGGTAAAGTTAAATAGTCTCATACATATCATTAACGCCCTGATGACGAAAGCTGTGTGATTGGTTGTGTTTGAATATCATGAAAAGCTACTATAACAGCAGCCCAATATTTCGTGTATCTGTTCATCAAAAGCGTCCTTTTTGAGGCATCGCTTGGCCTTACACTTTTGTCTGCTATTGCCCAAAAGCACGAAAGTTTTTTGCTTGATGCAACAGCACTTTTTGAGTTTCGCCTCTTGGTGTCTTAGCTTTTCTACAATGTCTACCTAGCATCCGAAGATGGATTTATGAATTCCAAGAAATCATGCTTATCTAGCTATATCATGGTGCTTCTTCTAGATGTAGCCACATTTCGTAATTCCTACCCTTGGAATTGCACAGAGCTAGTTACTTCTATCACCCAGTGGAATTTGAATTATAGGTGGGGCTTGAGCCGCTGACAATAGTATCTGGACTGAACCAAAGTTTCTCAACTACCATATGTTGCATGGCCCTGCCAGATATACCATGTAACCACGAGAGAAAATTTTACCTAGGGATCGCGTTGAAATCATTTCAATGTAACTGCACATCTGGCAATCATTTTTCTTTCATTATCTTCCTTCTTCTAAAATCTTCTGCTGTCAACTTTGATTCAATTATACGTAACGAGTTTCCCATTAGTTCACCACTATTTTACAGTCAATTCTTAGAAATCTTTATTTTAATGTCTTAATGTTTTACTGAAATCATCATAAGTCCACGAGAATCCTTTACTTCTTTTCTTATACCCATTAGCTACATTTTCATGATTTCCTTCTCCAACACTACGTCGGAAATCAAGTCGGGACAAAAAAGCAATTTCCATTTAGTTTTTCCGTCACCCTTCATATCGTATTTCATTACAGATCATGTTTATTTTTCGTTTTTCATGTCCTACTTATATGCAATTTTTATTATTGTTATGACTTTATGAAAGTGTCATAAACCTTTAGCAATGATGCTTATCGGGGACAGTAAATGCAATTTTTCATGAATTGTTTTTCATGAGTTTTTCTTTGCAAGGCAATTCTTATAACTCAAATCAATGTCGGTGGCCGATGACTAGACATTATCAGCTCGCCATCTTTCAATACTCCTCAAATAGTACATCAGATAGCTAGCATTTAATAGTAGCTTGTATGGAGCTTTGCTAACATAGCGCAGTTGCTTTGATTTGATGTATTGCAAAACTGCGCCTTATGTTTGAAGAAATGATATAGCATTGGAGTTATTGAAGGGAAGGACTACGAAATTGCTTTATAAGCATAACTTTTTAGTTGGTAGAAGTTCATAAATATTGATTTCATTGGAGAATAAACTGCAGTGGTGCTTGAAAAGTATAGCTTCATAGTTTAAAGAAGTAACGAGCTTTGACTTTACGGATTACAACTCTGCCCGATATGTGTAGCCCTTTAGTTAATAGAAATGGAAATCTCTGCGTTTACAGGGGGAGAAGATTGCGTCGATGGTCGATAATGATGACGTCTTAATGTTCTCAATCAACTTTACAAATCTTGAGTTGGAGAGATCTTAGTCACAAATGTAAAGAGGGATAATACCAGGTACTGCTTGCTGGAAGCAGCATCTCAATGTTCGCTGGAAATCAGTTTCAAAGCATTATTGTAGACAGACAAGCATAATCCAACTTGGGCTTCCTCTAATTGATGCTCTATGCTACCGTTTTCAGCGTCAAATCTCCCTAAAAGAAAGCTAACCATAATTCCCCGTGCTATTACTGCGTAATTGACTCATAATTGCATGGGATTTGCGGAGACTGAAGTGAATGAAATCAAGCATCACCAATGTATTTTGCGGCCACATATCCTAGAGATAGGCAGTGATAGATAAGCAATTAATTGTCGAAAGCAGTTTAAGTGCGAAATGGCGTGAATGGCGGCATCTCAGTCACTTTACAGACTGAATGAGAGACAAATTGAGCAAAGAAGTCGGTCACGGCTACATTACTTCGTTTGACGAATGAAACCAGTCGGTTTTTGTTGCGGTCCAAAGATAATCGTTTGATCACATAAGCGTTTTACACCGTGCAACAGTCGAACTATATGGTTAAAGACATTTTGCATTTGCGTGGGGTCGCTCTCTCGTGCTCCAAGGCGCACTGCATCTGTTGTCTTGTTCGTGACTTGCACACTTGGGCTGCAGGATATCTTGAGGGTGGTTGAACGCCTTCAGATCTCGCCAAAACTCGTTTGGGGTCTACGCGGCTTGATTGCGTGTTCTCGTTCGATGTTCCGGGAGTGAAGTCTCCCTCGAAACTTGTCCATTCTCACGATTTCATTTATGCAGAGTCTTGCTCCGTTACGAACGTAATCGAATCCATTTATTCAGCGAAGAAGCCCCTAACAACAGGACAAAGCACTTGACAAGGCCTTTTCATCTTTGTTTTGCCCTTCACATATTGCTTTTTTATCATGTTAAGTTGGGAATGTTCATTTTCCTGGCAGGGGTTTATTGATATGTCCAGTATTCATTTCTGTTTGCCTAAACCCAAGCTTTTCTTCTCAGTATCTGAGCTATCTGCCCCAGTTGAGCTTGTATATTAGCTACGTTTCTGTCTTAAAAGTCTTTCCTGTCTCGTTAAGCTATGGCACCAGCTCCCAGAAAAAGCCTGAATCTCTCTATTTATCTCGATGATAATTCTTGTTGCAATGTTGTGGCTTAGACGCCCGATCCCTCGTTTTAGAGGTTGTTGGTTCAAGTACAACCCAGTTTGTAGTTGTGAAACCAGGGTAGCCCAGAAGCGCAGTGGGAAATCAGTACAAAAGGCTACTCTGCCATGTAATTATGGGAGTTGTTGACTCTGGTGTCTGCTTCTCGCGGAGCCATACATGCTTCGAATTGGATTCGATATGAACGGTTGCTACATTAAGGAACTGTTATGGCCTCAATTTTATAGTCAAAGCCACTATTTCAATTTCAAACGTGGCTGTATAATTATTTACCTAGCAAATAGAGGCAGTTAGGTGTTAAAGAACAGGCTACAGCCATCGGGTGGTGCCCTAGCTTTTCCTCTTGCTGTAACAGCAGCTATGCATTATACCGTTGTCATGCTAAATGCAGAAAGGCATCGTAACTGCAGAGCAGGAAACTTCATCGCACGATATTCTAATTTTCAATGGCTTTCCCACAGCCTCTCTTTCACCGACAGTGTATGGGTTTGAAACCGTTGAAGCCTTTGCCATGACCTCCTCCACAGTCAAATCATTCCATAACCGCAGCACTAAGAGCACACTCCGCCTAGCATTGTCTCAAATGAGCTCTGCTATCAGAGATATTAGTTCACACCAATTGCTGGGGTTTTTTCCTTGTATGCAAGAACTCACGTCCTATTAAGTTATGCACCTGTTTGCCTTTTGAGCCTGCTATTTGTTCATTCTCGTATTTAATTATGTTGTTTACCATTGGTTTGAGATGTCCGATCAATTATTGCGTTAAACAGCTGCTTTCGATTCTAGGTTTCATTCAAAGGCGAGCGCATACGTCTTTTTCCGGCCTGCCTCTGCTTTAATAATCTAAGCATTCATTTGCATATCACTGTGGTTCAAAGAGGATATGTTCTGTTGTCACGAACTGTCGTCTTCCCAAAACGCGTTCTTTCCCGCTATATAAGCAGCAACTGCTGCCTTGCTCACATGTTTGGAGGGGATGCTCCAACACTGCGCTGTCTTGTTAGTCTTTTGATCCCTGTTTATATCAAATGCAGGATTTCATCGACTTTTCTTAAAAGAAAACTCTCCACAATCTTAAGCTAAAAGTTTTCGCCCGTTTTGAGTCTTTTTGGACAATCAAATTCTCATTTTTGAATCTTGAATGATTTTGTACATCGGCTGCTAAGATATTTCATCAACTTTTCGTGGAAAGACATGGCCTTATCTTAAGCGATCTTTCTTGAGGCCATATGTGATGTTTTCCTTGGTAATCCAATCACTGAAGAGCATTTTGACGTCAAAAAATAACGTTTCTTAGTCCCTGCACTCTGAAAATCTTCTTGAATTAGGCCCTCGGTACTTTTTGGCACCATTATAGCACTAACTCTTTCAAAATATATCTTGTTGATGTAGTTGAAAAAGGCCACATGTTTGGCGAGCATTTGAAGCTGCCAAGATCTTTTTTCGATTCCAGTGAATTTTTGGTTGATAGTTAATGTTGATAACATTTATTATGGGTGGTTCTTAATCGTGCTGACTCATAAGGTATTGGGTTCCAAATTCTGTACAATTCGCAACGAAGCCGCATTCAGCTAGGAAGACAACTGGGAACTAGCGGATATGCGTCGCAGTCTTTGAAAGAAGTCCTTTTAAAATGTCGTGGCAGTCGCAAAGAAGGCTCGCATCTCTCAATTTGCATATCAACAGTGTAATAATCATTCGTGCACTGTGTTTCGTTGCCAAATGTGCTTGACATTGGTTTAGGCCATTCTACATTGTCCGCAACATCTCATCCTTAATCTGAGCTGCCACGATTCCCTCTAATCCCTGTCTAATGCGATCGCTTAAGCTGATACGACTTCTTGTAAACAATACAGATTGTCTCTTTTGCATCCGTTCCAAGTGACATTTGCGAAACGCGTCTTCACTTTTTATTGCTTTGCAAAGTTAAGTGCGTCTTAAATGGAAAATCATTAGTCTAATCCATTGGTTACGTGATTTAATGAAGTGCGCGTTGCGTGTCCATGACGAAACTGTGTTCAGAAGATCGCTTCTCATTCAAGCGTTACAGTCCTTGTCACCTCTCCTGTATTTAATGATGTGACATGCGCAGAACTTTGGCCACTGCTAATTTTTTTCCATCGAGTCTTTCCTTCAAACGTGCTTTGAGGGAAAGTGGTTGCAGAATCGGTTACGAGCCGACAAAAATGAGTCGAGATCATTTTTGGCGGTCGATATCCAGGGACACCAACGTGGATGTTTCTGCACTGTCCCCTGCCACTGCTCATGACATCAAAGCATTGGAAAACCCAAGCAAGTTCACCTGTTTGAATGAATGATGAAACACAATGGTAATAGGCAGTTGCTGTAATGGGAATTCGCTTTGAGTCGAACCATAAGGCTAGCCTTATCCATGCAAATTTCTTCATTGAAAAAGCCGTTGCGTTTAAAAGACATTTTTCTCCTCTCTAATTATTGTTTGCTACCGACGAAGATATGAAGAGTTGTCGAGGGAATTCGCTTCTTTCTTCCTTAGAGAATTGAATGACTGCTATGATATTGGAGGTGGCACAGATTCTATCTTGCGATGGAAAAGATCCTTTTTAACTCATTTCGGGAAAGGTTCATTCAAAACTCATCGTCTCTTAGAATGGGGGCACCTTGTTGTTTAACTCCCTCGTAGACAAAGCTGGTCCTTATTGTTATGATTTAAGCAATGTGATGATGGGATCTAGTCACTGATCGATTGATTCGATCGTTCAGTCTGCTTTGATCTACTTCCGACTGCGAGATGGAGGAACCAGCCAGAAATGCGCAAAATTTGGCTTCTGTCCTGAACACAATTTAGCTAAGAATCCTCTTCTGTCTTTCTGCTGAAATTGGAAGTGGTGACGTAACTGGAGTCGAGTTGGCCGTCTCTGCCGCAATCTGTTCTTGCATGGATCTCATTCCTTGAAACTTTCTACCTGACTGGACTGATATCTACAAAAACCACATCTCCATCTGCTCTTGTGTTTACATATCAGTGCTTCTCGTTGACATCAACATCGCAATCGGATTTGACTTTGTTATCAATAAAATGTGTCATTACACTGTCGACTACAGGAGCTGAATACCTTCGAAGCAAGGCCGTAATTCAAGGCGAAATTATAATGGTCTCGTTTGCATAAAGAGAATTCCGCGTCTGCGTGTAATAGCATTTGAAGCAGCTTGCAATGATTGCCGCCGATACCCAAACCTATCAACTGGATATTTCAGCACGGGGAATTCTCCGAAGATCGTTAATTCAATCCCCATTTCCAATGTTGATGAATCCCTTTTTGGCCCAGTTGGTCAGCATTTAGGCTTGTAAGTCATATTAAAGGAAAGTCAGACGAACACCGCAAAAACTAATTGGAAATGTTGCAGTGGAATTATTGCAGAAAGCTCGCGATATTTTGGTAGAGCTTGCATGCGCTGGCTCAATCAACTTTAAATGGATTTGAAGCAGATTTGTTTATCATGATATAATTTAAGATTTGGGTGGCACTTAATTCCGCAAAGCGAAAGACGATGTAAGAATCTCGAAAGGAAATTCAATTCCGATGCAGTGTTCTGGTAGCGATGGTAGCTAAGTCGCGAGGGCCTTTCTTTAGAATCTCAGCCTCGCATTGGGCCATACTGCTATGCAAGCACAGTGAATACTACAGTATTCGATCGCAATCCCTTCCAGCCAAGCGTACGAGTAGCACAGTGTGGGTAATCTAACCTGTGCGATGGATAGTCCCGTAGCTGAGGGTAGGTTTGACTCGCCATTTCAGCAAAATGAACTTCCTTGGTCTAACGTGAAACGAAGAGTGGAATTAATGTCTCCTTCGCTCTTCCATTGATGCCAATATTGTGCTACTCCGGATACACCTACATCAAATATTCTGCAGATTTGGCGATGGCAGAATGCAAACATAGCCGATCACAAATCAAGGCTTAACAATTGTGTTCATCAGAAGAAAGATTACAATATAGCTGAGGATACAATGGCAAACTCTCTTTGCACCAGATAACAAGATAAGTCCTCATTGCATAGAACTGCGGGATATTTGGATCTAAAGCTTGTGGAGACATTAATTCACTGTAACAGAGGTTGCCAGTAATCTGCTGCTTTTTCAAAGGAATTATTGACCTTTAAATAGACAGTGATTGTAGATTGCGGTAAATATTTATTTCTAGCTTAGACTCAATCTAACTTCATTTTGATTCATTCGGTTCTTGTTGCGCTCATAAATTGTAACTTATCGTCGTGATATTTCTTCTGCTGGGCATTGATCAACGTTTACCTAGCTATCGGTGCTTCCCGCCAGGTCATGGTAAACCAGACCAAAGTATTTATTTGTACCTTACAGAAGCTCAACTCATTCATACACCCTTTCCAAGTTTCACTGCCTAATCCACGAACCCTGTCCCACAAATCACCATTCATCCCTAGAACATGAAACTTATCGAACGTCTTGCCTTCCTCTTGCTTTCCTGAATCTTACAACTTGCCATCTTTCAAATCCAAGATCAATAAACTTGATCTGATCTCTCTCTCCTCTTAGGCTTTCGCTTCTTTCTTTCTTCTTCCTTTGTTGAGGCATTGTATAGGCCACCATGGCATTTCCCCAACATAGCTCACTAAAAAAAAGCTATCTAGCTTACGATCTAATCAAAGACACACACCGAATTAATATCATATATATGATAACCTATTTTATAAAGAAGATGTTTTTCTTTATCCACTATTGTTCATCGTCATCATCATCACTTTCATAATCAACGTGGCCCCCCACCCATGTTCTCAATTAACCTCAATCCTAAGCCTTTTTAGAAATGTCAACCAATTTCCGTCCACGAGCTTCATTGAGATAGTCACTCAACCAGATTTTGAGTCTACTTCTGTTCCATTAACCTACTACCATACCAAGAAGGAGGGTTTTCTCCAAGCTATTATGCCTCCCGCCGTGGCCAATACATGACCGGTGTCTTTTTATTCAGAACCAAAAGTCGCGATAGGAAAGACGAGAGAGACCTGCCATTGTTACCGTCATTATGAATCAGCTATTTTCGTCCTGCTCACACAGAATCGGGTCATTAGCAGTTAATTGAGAATTTCGAATGGCAAAAGACTTACTTGCGTTGAATTTAATGCTTGATGGAACCCTAAGCCAATTCTGTATTAGAATAAAGAGGTTTTTTTACATGTGTGTTGAAAACGAAACCCAGCTTGTTTGATTCAATTTAAACTGTCGCCAGGTAGTCATTAATCCTTTTTCTCTGGCTTCTCCTTTGATGCTGCTCCTACACTGACCGTATTCATTCCTTAACTACGACGCCTCCCTTACATAAAGCCGTTGGCGTTTCGCAGTACCTGGTGCTCTTCCTGTCGCTCGCTCTTCCCCGTTTACCCGGGCGTGAAATTTGCCCCAGATCCTACTACCTGGTGACTTCCAGGAGCTGGCTCTTTATTGTTGTAGACAGTAAAGGAAGGTTGAGTTCCATTCTTAAATCAAGTTTCGGGGACCACCTTGTCAGAGACGTATCATTCTCTGCCTTTTGATCGCTAGTTCTTTACCTCGTCCCACTTTCCCCGTAGTTTTACCCCAGATGCGCAACAATTGCTTGTTGGACAAATGGAGGGCAAATGGAAATGCAAGCGTGCCTCGACCCTGGACTTTCGTTACGGTTTATGCGTGCTATAACCAAATTGCCAGCTACCTCACACTTTGTCGTGCATCCATCAAATATGAATGGTACCAGACTCGGTGTTTTTATTGCTTAACCCCGCAATTCAAATCTAAGATCAATAAACTTGATATGATCTCTCTCTCCTCTTAGCTTTTCGCTTTCTTCTTTCTTCCTTTGTTGCGGCTTTGTATAGGCCAACATAGCCTTTCCTCAACATAACCCACTGAAAAAAAAAAGTCCAGAACCATCAAAGCCTGATTTTTACCGTACATAAAGTTCTGTGGTCTTCTTCAAAGGTCATATTTGCAATGCGACACTGCTTATTCGTGTGGTTTTTGCGTAATGTTGTTTGGTCACCATATGGTCGCTTATCTAAAGCCTGTTTATTCGGATAGTCTCGGACTACTATGATGGAACTAATAGCAAAATCTTTCTAGAGAGATATTTGGGCGTCTTATCTTGAGGTAGTTACGGTCAAGGTTAGGATCAATTAAAATCAAGGAAAGATTTTATGCCTTTTATGCTTGCTTCCTGTTGTCCGAAGGTAGATTATGGGAAACTAAAAAGCTGTGCTTATCAAGCAGTATCGTGGTCCCATCTCAGCGTCCCCGTATCTCTTGACTCGATCGCCAGGAGTTACACAATTCCACTCTCCTCTTGGCAAGTGAATGTTAAACTGGAGATAGTTTTTGTGTCGAATCACTGACCAATTCATCGACAATCAAGACCATTACCACTGAGCTGCCCGTACAACTAAGTCAGGGTTATCGGTGTATTCATTATCTGGCTATGTGTCAAAGATAATTGGCAGTTCAGGCAGGAATTCAAAGCGCCTCAAGATACACAACGTTTGCTTTTAACTTACAGGGGATCATTCACTTCTTTTTATCTGAGCTGTTTTCCGTGCAGTTTTCAATCGCATTTTATAATTCACAATTCCAAGCGCTCATTTACTAGGCCATTTTCATTGTACATCTTGTTTTTATGTCCTTTCTGTAGGCAATCATCTCGGCCAATGAACAACAGAGTGCGGAGGAATTTACCGAAGCGGTGAGTGAACTTCCTCCCTCTGCCAAATTAACTTTGCTAATTTCTTTGAGGCATCGTAGTGTCTCCCATGGGAAGTCGCCCCTACCAAACATTGGAAGTAAGATGCTGAGAAGCGGAGAATCCGTGCATGTTAAGCAACGCCCTGGTCGCGCGTCTGGAAGCGGCCATAATCATCATCATGATCCTACCAGAGCTGGAACTTCGCTAATTGTTCGACCTTTTCGCGATTCCAATCTGTTTTCGCTTCGCTGGTGGATGTATAGGTTGCTTTTGCTTTTCCATTATCCTAGTTGTCCTCCAATCATTATTGTTTCGAAGCGATCATGCCTTGCAAAACCTGAAATTTGAATGAGATGTCAACTCGAAGGTAAAAATTTCGCCCTCTCGGCAGGACTCAAAGCACCGTCCAACTAAGTAGTCTATAACCATGCAAAAAATGCAATTTTCCATAGATAGACGGATTTGCCGGATAGTTTTCGAGCACTTTGGAAACAAAATATTCCATAGTATGATCTGGCATGATTGAGATATATGATATGATATGATTATATTATATAAAATGATATAAGATGATTAATGCATGACATAATATGACACGATGTGATATGATGTGATATGACATGATATGATATTATATGCTATGCTTTGATAATACGACGCGATATTATATGATATGACATGACATGGTCCTATATATGATGTGATATGATATGATATGATACGATACGATACGATAAGATTTAGGCTAGATTTAATGGCCATGAAGGGACTAGTATACTGTTTGGGTTCCTTTTTCATAACTTCCTTTTCTTCGTTTGGGGACTTGGCATATTGGCCAAAGCACGACTACGCGACTAGGTGAGGCTCCCTGATCCGATGCACATTTTCCGTGTTTTTAGATTTCCTCTATCTGCCTAACCAGCGGTAAATTGGTACTTTGCGTTTTGATGGGTGGTAAGGAATTGACCACCCTAAATAGCAATGCCGTGGCTCATGATGGTACCTCTTCACGATTTCGATACTCAACATTTCGAGTATGGTACTCTGCGTTGCTTTTCCCTTCGGCGTGCCGTCATCGTGTTTGAAATTGTCTTGCAAGCGTTGCTGTTGACAACTGTGATTGTCAATGATGCTGTGTCTGCTCGACCGCCTTGATCGCGTTGCCATAACGACGCTACACAGAGAGAGCGATGCTAATGCAAAGCGTATTCTGTGCCCTCTTTTCATTGAATTTTGTTGTTTTTAGTTTTTAATTAAATAGATAATCTGAATTCTTTCAAGAAGCGTACGAATTGCTTGGTAATTTTGAGCTTAGAGTGAGCTGAATTTTTATTCCATTTTCAAGCGGAATGACACCACGGCGTTAATTTGAGTGGCCCTCCCTGTAGTTGATCGATTCCCTTTGTTCAGATTTTCTGGTTGGCACTGTTTTTAGTGAGCAAATTTAACGCAATGGTCCCACATGCACAGAAGAGTTGAAAATCGATTTCGTTTCACGGAATGTGTTTTTTTGTCGGACACTCATCAGAGTACGAAAAGCGGGAAAATCTCCATACCCAGATGCTGACTTAATGAGTGATTGATGCAGTGGATTGCTTTCGTATTTGGTCCAGTCGCATCAAACACTCTTCCCCTGCTTCGTGATTCGTCTATTCGTGATTCACCTGTTCGTGGGGTTACCTTAAACATCGGGGGTATCGCTTTCTCCTTTCCGCTATGCTACTATTAGTTTTCAGTAGGACGTCAAAGCATGTTGCATACTGTTCTCACGAATATGATCAATGCAGTGTGTAGCAGTAGTCTTAAGATATTGTCTGCATAAAGGTATGTTCACTTTGTTGGTTATGTAGTTGAATCAAGGAATAGGGACGCCATCTAGCCGCACGGGCGCTCTGCATGCATTATGATTCGCTTTCTATGTTGTGTCTGCTTCTACAACGATCACTCAGTGAAATACCATGCCTGTAATCACAACAAGTTGCAGCTGTTTCAGAAGTCGAATGATTATTGCATTGTTTGTGGGTGTGGCATTGTCAACACAGAATGCGATCTTTCCAGCTTCAATGAAGTACAAGATGGCTGCGAAGACTGCTATTCTTCTTCTGTTGTTTCCGAGTCTGATCCCTTTTTCACAACTTACCTCATAATCGAGCAGCTCATTGTGACGACAAGTGCCATTGTGCTTTGCATGCAAACTGCGTTTGAAAAAAACATACCGATCGTTTGTTATCCTTGTTATCGTTAACCTTTGGTAAGGTCCATTAGATCGATAAGAGCAGCAATTTTCCCTAAGCGACGATAGGTCTTCATAAGACAGATCAGAGGTTTATCCCTATAGCTCTTCGTGTGACCAGAAATATTCTCACTATGACGCTACAACGCGGATAGAGTTTTTCGATTGCAATACAATCGAAATGATGCAGCGTGTATCTATTTTTACAAATGTTCGCTTATAGCGGCTACAAATTGTCCATCTATAGTTTCCTTCTTCACTGCATGCCTTCGTGCTCATTTCAAGTCACAATAATGTGAGCTCATAACTAAAGGACAGGGACAGTTACATTGGAGTCCTGTGTCCTAGTAATAAATTAGCATGGGGCATTCGTGGCAAGTCAATAATGCCGGGACAGTGTTAGATCGTGTTCATCTACCCTCCAGTTTCGTCAAGGAAATTCTGCCGGACGATTTAAACAGTATTAAAACGTGACGCCGTCACTCGATTGAATAGACTCCTTCTCCTGGCTTGAACCCACTTAGTGGGGCCACTGTTGCGAATAACCGCGTATCCATATCGGCACACTGTACAGTCTGGCGTGGCTGGCTCCCCCATTTTACAGCCGGATACTCTTCCTGTCGTCAATCCCCCCTAGTTATCCTTGCTTGGGGGCGAACCGTAGCTGCCACTGCCCGGTGAACTGCAGTGATATGGGTTTTTCAAGTGTCACAATCTTGGTCCAACTTGCGTCATCAATCGACCCGTTATTTTTTCAGAATTTCAGAGTTTGTTAGTGTTCCCATGCCAGGCCCGGCTTTACCGTGTTCCTTCCATCATAATTCCTCAGATTTTGTACCACGGTGATTTTCTCACGTGTTTGAAACCATTTCCTATTTCGTTAATTTTTCTTTTCTGAATGTGAAGGAGATTGGTCAAGCCTCGTTACCACTACCAGGCTCTGGCCTCTCTTACTCGATGAACCGTTCCGTTCCTTCTTGGACTGTGATTTGCACTGTAATGCTAGAAGCGCGTGTGATTGGCATTTGATTACGACACTGACCTGGTCATGCCTAAATTTTTATACGATAAACGTGGCAATAATATGAAGATTGATTTCGTGCAGAATCTTTAGTGACTGCACGCTACATGTAAGCTTCAGATGCGATTTACTTTGTGAAGACCGCAAGGTTTCCACCTGACGATGATTACTTTGAATATTTGATTAATTTGATTCAACCATGCACTACAATATTTTTTCAAACTTAAGGTAAATTTGATGTGAACCATGAAGTGCAAAATCATACCGTATTATTCAAGGTAGTTTGAAGTAACTAACCTGGTGTCAAGGCATTTAAAAGGAAATAAAATAGTAAGAACGGTGTTGTGAATCATAAAGACGAAATAAAATCCGCATTCGACGAAGGTTTATCTCCACGGCAGGAGAAAAAATATCCGCACGGGATGATCATATTAGTGGGTTTGCTGGTGATCAAATGGAGATGATTTTGTCGATGTTCAGACCATTGCATGTTTCTACGAGGGAATGACAGAACGACAACAAAATACTAGGACAGCTGACAGATAGATCTTTGGAAATGTTTAGACCATTGCGTGTATCTACAAGGGAATGACAGAACGACAACAAAATACTAGGACAGCTGACAGATAGATCTTTGGAAATGTTTAGACCATTGCGTGTGTCTGCGAGGGAATGACAGAATGACAACAAAATACTAGGACAGCTGACAGATAGATCTTTGGAAATGTTTAGACCATTGCGTGTGTCTGCGAGGGAATGACAGAAGGATAAAAATGTACTAGGGCAGCTGACAGATGGATATATAGCAATTTGAATCTCGCTAGGGATTTGTATCAGGCTGGCTTCATTACATACGACTTCAATTACACATTGCAAGAGTTGTAAGAATAACAACCATATCAATGATGTTGATGCACATCTCTAGTTTAAAGTGTATGTGCGGCCCGCCCACTTGTGTTTATTCACCCCGTAACGGAGTGTAATTTAGCAGCATGAAATTCCGTTTTTTCTGCCTAGTTTTCTTGAGTGAATTGTTTCCTCATTTCATTATCCAATCTATTTTTGTTTACTGTAAGTAGATTTATTTTCTCTGGTTTAAAGGGATTGAGGTCGTTATTCGTTATTCCCCTACAGATGTTCAAGGATTTCGTCTCAAGCTTTGCATTTCCAATAGAGAAAATTTCCATGCTATCCTTTATAGTTTCCCCTTCAGTTATGCTAGCCATTACATTCGCTGATAACGACTTTAATACAACTTTTGTTTCGTTCAGGTGAGAGAGTATGATTCAATTTCGCGTTTGGATCAATGGTATACTGCAATTTTGCTTCACATCAAGAAGAATTTGTCTGGAGATATTGACTTGACATAAAGGCTGTTGATTGTACCTACCTTGATGTCAATCTCTTTCACAATTTTTTCGTACATTCCAAGAGAATCCCATCATGTTTAATCATTCATGATTATTTCATCTTAGATTAATTATTTTGCCAATATTCACACTTGGACCTCTTCGAAAAATATTAATCCAATAGGGTGCCCAATTTTGCTTGCCAATTGATCGGCTGTTGCGCTCCAAGAAGGCCACCCCGCGCATTGAAGGGGTCCTTTTAGGCATGTCCCTGCACTGCGGTGACCTATTATCTTCTCTCTAAACCCACCCCCGTCAATTGTAGAATGCCGTTTTGTATACTGTTTCATATCTTTACACCCCTGGTTTGAGTTACTCATAGGATTCATGCAAATATGTAATCAGCATTACTTCTTATAATTCCCCCTTGATTCTTTACAATGTCATTTGAAAGATAATGAGTCCCTTGGATTTTGCCGTTAGTTAATTGATTATATTTTATTGTTTATTGATTTGCCGACGTTAGGTTCGTTGTTATTGATTGCCACTTGTTCTCTATTTGTTTATTAAAATGCGTTTGCTTTAAAGGAAAGAAACCTTTCCGAGATGCCAAGTGTCTGTATTAGCCGAACAGGAAGGGAGGAGCCTTTCCACGTTTTAGCTTGCGCTACGCCAGGGAAGACTTATTACGGAGGCGTGCATCCGTCATCAGCTGGCTAGGACCGCTATCGAATCAGGAATTTTTTGAATTTTTAGGCGAACGCAGTACCATGCTAGTTGCCTGTCTATTTGATTTGCCAGGACATATGCTGTTGCATCTCATTACAAATCTGTAGCAAGACCTGTGAAGAAGCTCAATGGCCAATACATATTCCACATAAAAAGCACTCATCAACATGGTTTGTCTTGCTTGGGATGTCTCTCTCTGGGCTTGGTGACTTTGTGTTAAGTTTCATACGGTTGGTTATTCAATGCTCAAATTCATAAGGTCCTTCCAATACCATTTCGAACGTAGAGTCATCCATCTCTGCTTTTTACCCTGTGTGCCACTCACTTGTGTAGGCATAGTGGATGCTGCCAATGGGGGCTGTTAAGGGTGGTTGGTTAACTTATGATACTCTTTCTTTAACTTCCGCTCTCTTTCTAGATTGCATCATTTTTGGAAGCTTGCGCATGAAACTCATATCTACCACACATAAATCAAGCATGCCGCTTCTAGACCATGGCTACGGCATATATTTTACGAGTGGGTTATTGATGTTTGTTTGATCCACCCAGGAACTGGAAGTCGATTGTAGGATATTGAGAGGCTATGCTTATCGAGCCGTGTCCTGGTGCTCCCTTATCAGGTGACGTCATTTAAAGATTCCGATGACTCATGAATCAGTAGGTTAGGTAGATTGTAGGACACCGAGAAGCTGTGCTTATCGAGCAGTGTCCTGGTCCCTCCTCTCTACAAAACCAACCTAGTGATTCAAAAACCCATAGAATGTTACAAAGCTAGCCACCCACCCCCCCTCTTTCAAAGTGAAAGATAATCTCAAGTTTGGGCTGGCACCTCTATACCTCTATACCTATCCAGCTGTATTCACCCCAATGGTATGACGGAGACTCAAGCTATTCTAGTTTTTGCGAAATATGTGACGATTAGAGAAGAGAATGATCTTCAATATCTCATTTTCTCGTAAGATCCTAGGAAAGAAATGCGTTGATTCAGACAATGTTCATCAAGCCGTTGATCCTCTTTGGTAAGCTTTGAAGGAAGTGGTAAGGGAAGGGAAAGGAAGGTAATGTAAGGTAAGGTAAGGTACGGCATAACCCGTGTGTCACTGTAGGCACAAATGTGAATGTCATGAGACCTGACCACACGAACGAAGTCATTTCCTCAAATTCAAACGGGGCCGGCATTTTCAACCCGATTATTGTGTTTCAGCTGGTATGGTGATCAAAGAATCTTCGCATAAAAGCTTGGATGTAAGGGAAGGTAAGGTAAGGTAAGGTAAGGTAAGGTAAGGTAAGGCATAACCCGTGTGTCACTGTAGCCCAGTTTGGCGTGAGCAGCTCACCCAGCATCATGTGTCTAGTTGTAAAGAAATAACAAAATGGCGCCATCATGGAATGATCATGATTATGATTGCGATCATTACAATTATTTTCATGATAACTATTGCGACAGTTCCCTTGCAAAACTTCTAATCTCAGGATTGCAAGGCCTCAATGATTGCAAGGCCTCAATGATTGCAAGGCCTCAATGATTGCATGGCCTCAATGATTGCATGGCCTCAATGATTGCCAAGCCTCAATGATTGCATGGCCTCAATGGTTGCAAGGCCTCAATGATTGCATGGCCTCAATGATTGCATGGCCTCAATGGTTGCAAGGCCTCAATGATTGCCAAGCCTCAATGATTGCCAAGCCTCAATGATTGCAAGGCCTCAATGATTGCCAAGCCTCAATGATTGCATGGCCTCAATGATTGCCAAGCCTCAATGATTGCATGGCCTCAATGATTGCATGGCCTCAATGATTGCATGGCCTCAATGATTGCAAGGCCTCAATGATTGCATGGCCTCAATGATTGCCAAGCCTCAATGATTGCATGGCCTCAATGGTTGCAAGGCCTCAATGATTGCAAGGCCTCAATGATTGCATGGCCTCAATGGTTGCAAGGCCTCAATGATTGCCAAGCCTCAATGATTGCCAAGCCTCAATGATTGCAAGGCCTCAATGATTGCCAAGCCTCAATGATTGCATGGCCTCAATGGTTGCAAGGCCTCAATGATTGCCAAGCCTCAATGATTGCCAAGCCTCAATGATTGCAAGGCCTCAATGATTGCCAAGCCTCAATGATTGTATGGCCTCAATGATTGCCAAGCCTCAATGATTGCATGGCCTCAATGATTGCATGGCCTCAATGATTGCATGGCCTCAATGATTGCAAGGCCTCAATGATTGCATGGCCTCAATGATTGCCAAGCCTCAATGATTGCCAAGCCTCAATGATTGCCAAGCCTCAATGATTGCAAGGTCGAATACGTAAACCTTTCTTTGAGCGCCGTATGGGTGTTTTATGGGTCTTCAGAAGACATTCTTACAGTGCTTTGCGAATTTGCATTGCCATGTCAAGCAGCAAGTCATCGCAAAGAGAAGTGTGACCATCGCAATGCCGTGCATAAATTACATCTTTTGGCCAATGAAAAAAAGACCGGAAAACACGAATGGGATGGATTTGTAATTTTTGCAGAGTTTCTTTTTTCCTTCATTTCTGCTGATATCCTGTTGTACGCTGCTTTTAAGTAATGAGTTGTATAATTATAAACTTTATATTATGTTCCATGCTAAAAAATGATGATGATGACGACGAAGATGATAATCATGATGATAATGCTGACGATGATGAAAGTAATCATCATGATTGTTAGTTGATGGTGATGGTGATGATATAAAAGTGGTGATAGCGATTCATGCTAATTACGATTCATGATGATAATTGATTATGATTACAATGATATCGACGTTAATGATGATTAGGATGATAATGATAGCCATGATGATAATGATGTTGATGGTGATGATGATTAGGATAATGATGATGGCTATGATAATGATGACCATTATAATAATGATGTTGATGGTGACGATCATTACGATAATGATGATGGCTATAATAATGATGAACATTATGATAATTACGATAATTATGATGATAATGATAATAATGATGATGATGATGACGATGATTAATGATGCAAAGAGCTATGACTCTAATCATTATGATTATTATATGTTCCTGCGTTGTTTGACATATTTTCTCTAAGGCCTACATCAGCTCAGGACTTCCAGTCATATATCTGCAATTTTCTTGCTTGCAAGCTTCAAAATGCTTTCTTCTCCTAGATTCCAACAGACATACTTCAATAAACGTTAAAACATGTCCATTTTTCCAGGGCATGCTCTGGAATCAATTAAGGAAGAATATCTCCGACGATTACGGTGTAAGAGCAACCCATAAAATAAATGCCTTGTAACACTGCCACATTGCATTTGATGAAGTCTTGTCAATGAAATCGATTGAACGTTTTCGCCGCAACGTGAATAAATGTAAATCTGAGAGATTTCGAATACATCAGGGCTCATGAATGATTAATCTGACGGATTGTCGATCCTCGAAAAGCAAACGCACACATCAGATTGTGGGCAAATTCCTCTGTTTGACTTTATCCGCATATAAAGCTATAGGTTAACACATCTTAGTTAATTGCCTTGCACTAACAGAATTCGTCGTCGAAGTTTTGAGGAGCTCAAGAAGAGATCATCACGATGATTGCAACCACTAATCATCATATGTGATCAGCAATCGTTATCAACGATCGCTTTCATTCATAACTAATCATTATTCATTGTCATCGTCATCATTATCACCGCTATCAACATCTTTCTTGTCCTTTATATATTCATAATCATCATCATTCTCTTTAGTTATCGCCGCTGCAGTTATGTCGCTAAGGATATCGCGATAACATTCTCGGGATCAAGAAGCCGCATGCGTGCGCACCCCCCCCTGTCTGATGTGAAACCCCTTCGGTTTTCCGAATCAAGGATCCAAAGTTCATCTTGTTGTGGAGTGCTACCACAACTACGTCATTGATCTTTTTTGCCTTTCAATTGACTTAGGCACGTGTCTGCCCCGTTATAGATTGAAATTTGCCTTGTTTCTATAAGACTGTCAACACGTGAAAGGTCATCTTTTTAAATGAACGTTAATAAGCTAAATGTTTGAATTTCTAGTAGTGTAGACAAGTTCAACGACCACCAGTCCATTTTTGTGACAAGCTTATCAAAGGGCAGTGTAATGTTAACAGACACTGAAACCATCCTGCTATTTTTCTTCCCTCCATCGTAGATAAAGACTAGTGATAAAGAGTGACCCAGATACATCTGTTAGTTGTAAAGCCCCTGGATTTAATTTAAAAACGACTGTGTAGCAAATAATGATTCCAATTAAAGGTGAAAACCATTGTGATTTGTGTTCGTATCAACTGGGAGAAACTTTAGAGGTCGACATGGACTACGTTCTTACAATTAAACATCACAATTACAGTGTATCCCCATGTGGGATGCTTGTATGAATGTATGTATGTATAAATGTATGTATGTCTGTATGTATGCATGCCTGTGTGTACTGTATGTATGTGTGTGCTGTATGTATGTCTGGGTGTGTGTCTATGTGTATATGTATGTATGTATGTATGTTTACATGTATCTATGTATGTTTGTTTGTACTGTATCAATGTATATATTTATATGTATGCACGTATTTATGTATGGCTATGTATGTATGGCTATGTATGTATGGCTATGTATGTATGGCCATGTATGGATGGCTATGAATGTACAGTATGACTGTATATAGGTATGTATACAGGTATGTATGTATGTGTGTGTGCATGTATGTGTGTACATGTTTGGCTGTGTATGTTTGGCTTTGTGCGTTTGGCTGTGAATATTTAGCTGCGTATTTATGTAATTTTCACGTGGGTCTTATCTTCACTAGTTGAATTTAGATCTCAGTAGGGACTCGCCAGCAGTCTACCACTGAGCAACTAATATTTCTAATAAATGCGCTGTTGGCTGTCGCATTCAGAAGCAGAGCAAATACAATGTCATAGAAAGAAAGAAGAAAACCTGATCATGTGTGCAATGGACAACGTTGCTCGATTTTATTGTAAGCGAATAATAGGGCTTGTGTTGTAGATTCAAACAAGAAGCAAAGATTTAGTGAGCATATGGCTAACAATATGCTGTTAATGCTTGAGGTGATTTTTGGTTGGAAGTTGGGTTAGTAATTAGTTGAACTCTGAAGTCTAGACCTTATAAAACAACTTCCTCACACTGCAAATCTTCAAAGAAAATTCCCAATCATACGGACCTCTTTAAGCAAATACTCGTTTCTCCCTGCCACCGAATGCTCCCCTCTCGTTTGCCCAACCAGGATTGCCCTATTTCTTTTCTTCCAATGACCATCTGTTCTTCCTTTTTTCTCCCAACCAGCTAATAAACCCGTTTCTACTTTTCCATTTAACCCATACCTCAATTCTGGTCACCATCGATATCAAAATTGGGATTTTTTCGTTTTGTAAAAAGTTCTCCCCTCTTACTAGGACGTACGAGAGCGAAATCAATTGCTTCATTTGACACATGTGACACGTATGTGATAGCAGAATTTTTGCATGCCTTTTAAGTAAGAACAAGACCTGATCACGAAACTTTCACGTGGCAAAGGTAATCGATATCGCTAAGATGCGCTTAAAGAAAGGAGAAAACAAAAGCCATATGAAGGTATCAATTTTGTCTTTATGTCTTTTTCTTTTACATACACACATCTATTTCATATTTACAAACAGCGTACCAAGATTACTAGACGATGTCCCATGGAGCATGGAAATTGGAAGTACGTAACAACCTTGCAACCATAACATCCCTAAAAGAGATTCAAAACTACTGCTAGATCTTCAATATTGCAGATCTATAGCCAAAGTTCACGATAAAAACAGGAAAGTTTGGCCTGATCACTCCTCAGAGCAACTTAGAATATAAACCTGGAATGAAAGTTCTTTCTTATGATTCAGCTTGAGGCTGTTTCCGAGTAGGAGTTCAGATTTTCCTTCGGTGCATCTCATTGAAACAGACGTTGGAGTATGTATGGAGCTGCTAATCGCTCAACAAAAATCAATCCTGATGGTTATGCTTTAGGCTTAGCCTTTAAGCCGTCTAAGGAGAATCTCCATTCAGAACCCTAGCAGCTTTTAGTAAATTGGTTTCGCGATTTTGTCATCCGATGAAGCTTCTTCAAGCAATGTCGATCAAAGACTCTTTAACGACACCTGAAATCTATCAAAAAGCATTCACTCATCTTTTGAAAAGCTTTCCTGCATCAAAGCGTAGAAGATATCCAAGAAACAAGTGATAAAATCACCAAGAATGCTCAATAGTAAAACTAGAGTGATTGATAGAAAAAGAAAGAGAATAAATAGTACTATGTGTAACAATAAAACGAAAAAATTGTCTACCAGTATTCCGGTTCGAGAAGCAAAGAAGCAAAGAAACACAATAAGAAAACAAGCTCGTGAAAATCCCGCTGATGAACAGCTCAAAAGGGAGATGAAGGCAGCTACATTCAAGTTGGCAGAATCCTATCGTAATGAAATGGAGAAACATGTCAACGAAGTAGCAGAGCAAGTCGAGCCAGCAACACTAGATAGGCGATATCAAATAGCATGGCCAGCGGTGAATCGATTGAGCGGTAGGAAGGCGCGGAAGATGTACAAGGCTTCAACACTATCGAAGCGAGGCTGATTGGATGGAAGACGTATTTCGAAGAGCTACTTGGGTCGAATGACGAGGGTGACAATGACAACCTTGTACCTCAAACCATTGTTAACGACGAACTTTTGATCAACGGCAAACCGATCACACTCAGCGAGTTGACAATGCATTGCAGTCTTTGAAAACGGGCAATTCAGCTGGATCCGACGCTGTACCAGGGATTCTTCTACGAGGTGGTGGGGTAAATGACCTTATACTACCGCTCATGAATCACACGCTTGAGACTGGAACCAGTCCACAAGCCTGGACAACAGTAACCAACGTTCCAATTCTCAAATCGGGAGATCTCAGCATGATGACGAATCACAGAGGCATTAGTCTCGTGAGCATCACGGCCAAAGTGTACTGTAGGATTCTTTTAAATCGAATTCGACCTGATATCGAGTCTCACCTCCGCAAAGAACAGAATGGATTCAGACCCGGGCGATCTCCAATTCAGCACATCCTTGCCTTGAGAAGAGTAATGGAAGGAGCGAAACACAAGAATCTACCGTGCGTGTTGAGGTTCACAGATTTCAGGAAGGCGTTTGACCATATCAGCCGTGATCGCATGTTCAAAACCTTGACGGCGTACGAAATTCCATCAAATATCGTAAGTGCAGTTCGTGTCCTTTATATCAACACAACTGCCACCGTACACACCGATGACGGATTCACGGACGAATTTAGGCTATGCAAAGGCGTTTTACAAGGGGATGTGGTTGCACCATACCTTTTCATTGTAATCCTTGATTACGACATGAGAGAATCAATCCAACCCGAAGACGGCTTTACTCTTCAGAGACGAGCCGGATCAAGACAACCAGCCCAGAAGATATCCGACCTAGCGTTCGCCGACGACATCGTTACACTAGCAGACAGCAAAACAGCAGCGGCAGAAGTTCTGAATCGCATTTCCACCAGCGCGCGTGAAGTAGGACTCATAGTGAACGAACAGAGGACCAAGTTCATTAACGAAGGAGCAAACCAGAAGGTTGGACGGCGCATACACAAGACTGCTACGAAGAGCCCTGAACGTCGACTACCAACAGCATATGACCATCGAGGCGTTATATCAAGACCTTCCTTGCCTGAGCGAAGTAGTCAGAGGCAGACGCTTGAAGTTTGCTGGCAATTGTGTTCGAGCTGAACAACAACCATGCAGCAAGCTGGTTCTGTGGAGGCCAACCCTTGGGAGAGCTCGTCAAGGTCGGCCTCGCAAATCATGCATCGACGTACTTGTCGAAGACACGAACTTGGCTGTCGAGGATCTCCCGAATACCACGAGAGACCGGAAAATCTGGAGGGCTCGGTGTAGCTATGCAGATTCGGGCAGGATTGACAAAGGAACCTGACCCATGATGATGATGATGTGTAGCAATCTTCCGCTAAACATAAATTCACACAATAGTGCATGTTTAGCTGAAGATTTTGACACATGAAGCTCGGAGTTCTAGACTAATACTATTTATTCTCTTTGGTTTTTCTATATAAAAATATATATATTTACATGCACCTAGCGTTAGTATGATCTGATTGCGCAAAAATCCGGTAAAGATTTCGTTAACAAAATCAATGCCATCTATGACTCAGAACGATCCTTCTCTTCGGAAATCTTCTTTACTCTCGATTGAAACCCTGCCTTCCTTGGGGAAAATACGAGAAGTAAAAGCCAACTCCAAAGAGTCATGCTTCCCAAGTGTGGTTGAATTTGGTTTCACGAATAATGCTAGGTGTATTTCATACTGGATCTCCTCGACAGAGATTCGAGCAGAGAATTTGTCAATTAACTGTTTCGTTGTCGATTAGAATGTTACGAAGGCGGAGCTTTGAATCTCCTACAACTATTACTGCATGACCTTACATTGAAAGTAACCTCGAACTTGCAATAGTAATAATCGGGATGAGGATAAGAAGAATTTATTTTTACAGCAGATCATTGATTTTTTGGGATTAGTCAACATTATTTGCATATAAATTTGGTTTATATCTTTGCGTTTTCTTTGTATACAGCAAAACTCATGAAATGAATCTCACATGTTTAGTGAAATGCTTCAGCCCAGAAAAACGAAGAGTCTAAAGCACGCCTTTTTGCAATACATCTTTCTCTGCTGTGTTTGTTCTCTGCTCTATTTTAATCCCAGTTACTTTCTTGTAATTATGCTTTTCTTTCATGTTTGAATAGCTCAAAGCGTGACCAATATTTGCGAAGGAGGTTTCAAGCTAGATTTACAGTGTTAACCAAAGCTCTACTGACAATGCATCGAGAATAATGTCATTACACTTGCCCGTTAATATCTTGTGCAACTGGTAACTACAATTAAAAAGCTGTAAAGTAGTGCTTTGCTAATTAAAGTCTGTCCCTTCCTTTCTATTTATAAACAGACCTGGTGACGACTTGCAGGCGCAGCACAGCAATCCGGAAGCTAGGTGGACTAAGTGGCGAGTGCAAAGCATGAAGAGGTTGGGTGTTTTGAGTTTTGCTTTTTGCTCCAGAAAGTTTCCCTTTGAGAAGCACGCTCGTAGGGGTTGCTGAAAGAGGCCTCTTCATCAAAGGAAGTGGGCTACTTGTGCATTTATGAGGGGGGATAAATTGTGATGATGGAGCAAAGAATCAATGGCAAGTAAAGACAGGCACACCACAGTCAACAGGTGGTTTTCACAGGTTATAATTGATATGCACACAAACCGCCACTCCTAAAGGCTTTTCCTTCAAATCAAGATGGCTGGTGTACACGTTCAGGTACCCGTTCTATTTGGTGCTTCCCCATCTCGATACCTCCGTGCAGGATCTTTTCTTTTTTGAATCATGCACCAGTCAAGTTTTATTTCATGCAAGCTTACAACCCCCTCCTCGGTATTCCCCTCTTTCTCTGACCAGCGTCTAGTCTTCTCTATTTTTAACTTGGTTACTTGGACTCCACATACTCCAGATGGCTTGGCTTGGGTCATTCGTTGTCCTTCCTGCCACTAACTGATTTGCGATCTGAAAGGATATCTAAAAATAGTTTGCAATAAGTTCTCGAAGGAACACTGGTGACTTTCCTTTTGCGTTCGGGATGCAAGTATAAAGTTTTAATTTCTGCATTCAAGTTTAAAGATTTTCGAAAAAGAATACAGCCATTGGTTACAGAAAATTGGAGAGTTTTTGCTCTACCAGCCCCGTCCACCCAGTACCCCTTACCTGGTATAGTGATGAGGTTTTCCAAAAGTGCACAGAATGGATATTTAGAGAATTCTCAAAACTTAACCCCGTCTATCATTACACCGTCTCAAATGTCTGCTTGAGTCAAGGCGGGGCATTGGCTTGCCTTCTTTACGGATCATAACGAGTTCTGTCAATAAACTTGACAGCTTCGAAATGGTACGCATTCTTACTCCAAGGCTTTTTCCAGTTACTCTTAGGGAGGGCCAAATCGAACAGCGAAATTTCTTGCAGATATTAGATCACTTGGAAATGCCTCGTCTTTGCATGCCCAACGTTTAATTGAACCCAAGACATTATTTGACGTCTGATTAAAAAATTATCTTGCTTCGTACATGAATTGTTGTTGAATGTACCTGCGTATGCTTTCAAAGTACGAATCAAGCCTTAATCCCAAGTTGCTCTAAAAGGCGCGAAATACGAAGAGAAATTTACTAATCGGATTGTCTCGTTGACATTACCATAACAAAGCCTATTGTGTGTTGAGACACGAGCCTCCACAGTTGAAAGCCAGCCAATATCTATTAAAATGCTTCGGTTCTTGTGCAGTGTTGATAAATATGTCTGCCGTTGCAAACTGATCCGATACCCGTAAACAAAAAAAGCTTGCTGGGATATTTGTTATGAGAGTCACTGCCGAAGAAGGGGAAAAATTTGAATAGGAAGCGCAACGGCGAAATTTGTGTTTGCAGGCCAGCAGGTTCTAAAGCACAGATTGATCCCTATTCACCTTCCGTCTTTACAATAGAAACAAAGGCGCCTACTGTTGAGCATAACAAAGCAAGACTGATCTCCATCACAAATAATTTATTATATTTGAGGAGAGCTGAGCATCACGCCCTCCGCTTCGCAAAATATTCAACATGGCAAGTAGCTGGTAGATATCTGTATTTTTCTTCGTTTTGGATTTGCTTCCACGTTATTTCGCCAAAGTCGCGTTGGTATACGTCGCAGCCCTGCACCTGTCGCCGTTTTCAAACTTTGAATAACAAGGACTAATACTATCAAAGGGAGCCTAAGATACGTTGATATTTAATGCTTGAGTAGGTTCAAGCTCAATAAAGAAACTGTTTCTAGTTACTAGACTTTTGTGCGCCTTGCATCGAACATCCACATTACTAAACTTTCATTTTGGGATGTAAATTAGTTAAGTTTTTCTCTGTGGCATTTATCGACAACGTGGAGACCAGTACTACCAAACAGCTGCACTCAAGACCGTATGCTAATTTCCTTCCTTTCAAAACGAAGGTTTATTATAAATACTTCGAAGAGTTTATTGTTTATTTCGAGCCATTCTGTTTGCCTTCTGTTTAGTTGCAGCAAACCGCTTGCAACGATAAGGTCGATCAACGCAGCCATGGAGTAAAGAACGCATCCTGTTAATGCTTGTGCTGCAGTGCTGTTGTCGTTAGGCCGAATCGTTTTCGAGCAAGGAGGATCTACAATTTCATGATCGACTCTCGTTCGTTGCAGTGATAATGGCCGTTGTAAAAATGAGCAGAGGAGTTTGTACAGTATCCTTGTTGCTCCTTGCCGTATTGGCTGTGAGCATAGAGCAGGCACATGCCGGTGACAAGGTGCCGAAAAAAGTTGGCAACAAGACAATAATGGTTTGTGAAAATGCTGAAATGATCAAGTGTGTTTCTGGCGTTCTGCTGCCTTCGTGGGGCTCAGATGACGATTCTAAGGGAGCCAAGGCTGCAAGGGCCTTCATCTACATGATATCTATGTTCTTCTTCTTCCTAGGAATTTCCATCATTTCCGACAGGTTTATGGCATCCATCGAAATAATCACATCACAGGAGAAAGAAATTAAAGTCAAAGATCGTGAAACGGGAGCGATAAAACTTGTCACTGTCAAAATCTGGAACGAAACTGTTTCCAATTTGACCCTTATGGCCCTTGGTTCATCAGCCCCTGAAATTCTCCTATCCGTAATCGAAATTATCGGGAGAAATTTCAAAGCTGGTGAATTAGGGCCTTCGACCATTGTCGGCTCTGCTGCCTTCAACTTATTCATGATCACTGCAGTTTGTACTAGTGTTATCCCTGATGGCGAAGTTCGACGCATCAAATTCCTTCGTGTTTTTGCCTTCACTTCTTCCGCGGCTATTTTTGCATACATCTGGATGTACCTGATCATATCTGTGTTTTCTGTCGGGGTAATCGAAGTATGGGAAGGCGTTGTTACCTTCCTGTGTTTCCCTTCATTTGTTGGTATAGCCTATATGATCGATGTCAAGTTGAACTTCTATAGATTTTTACGTAAGAAATTCCGAAAGAAGAAGCTTGGCGGACAAACTTTCATCCAAACTGGAGACGGTGATATCGTACAGGTAGCGGTAGTTGAAAGAGCAAACGGTGAAAATCGTGATGTAGAGAAGAATCATAATCTAACAGAGAATGACAAACTAGCTGGCTACAATGCTGATGATGCTATTGACGAGAGCGAAATTACAGCAGAGGACTTGAAGGAGACAAGAAGGCGACTCGCCATGGATGCATATCATCGAGCGAAGATGAAGGCACCAGAAGCAGACTCCGAGACCCTTGCCCACCTGGTCGAACAAGAAAACCTCAAGCTTCAGCACAAGAGCCGTGCCTTCTATCGCATCGAAGCAACGCGAAAGATGACGGGCAGTGGGAGCGTCCTGAGGTCTCATGAAAGGAAGGAGCACGCACAGGCAAGCAAGGGTCCCAAGGCTGTACCCGCTGATTCTATTGAGATGAAGGACATCACAGCCCAGAATGCAGATATCTCAGGCTGCCGAGTATTCTTCCATCCCGCTGAGTACACGGTTGTAGAGAGCTGTGGAAGAGTGTATCTAACCCTTGTGAGAGTTGGGGAGGATTTGTTTAGCACAGTTTATGTTGATTACAAAACAGAGGAAGGTACTGCTAACGAGTATGAAGATTACGAGCCTGTTAACACAACCTTGTGCTTCAAGCCAGGAGAGACGAGCAAAATCATTTCCATTGGAGTGGTAAGTAAATTAGATATTGCCTTGCATGCCAATTCAGTGCAAGAATTCTGATAGCCTTTAGATGCAGACCTCTGAACTTGCGGAAAATTTTTTCATTAAAATGCAATAAATCGCACAGAAATGCTTTATCAGCGTCATTAGAGCAGCCTCGACGAGCAGACTGTATTAAAATCGGAGATACAGCTAATGAAATTGAAAATCATATCCTCATTCTATTGATGGTTGACTGTATTCATCAATCTGATAACCCGGGGTCCTTAACTGGTATCTTGTTCAAATATATCGGATAGGACAGCCTTCAACAAAGACTGTGTACTGATTTTGCTTTGCTCGAATAGTTCTTGTGGAATCACTCTACCTTCTAGAGAAAATTAGCATCACAATTCGTTGGGATTTCTCAAAACTCCTTTCTTTGGTTTTCAAGAGATTTAGTTCAAAGTAATAATGGATGACATTTTACGGCAACTTATTACTGAATTTTTCATCCATCAATATTGCTTGAGCAATCTCAAGTGTGATGTCTGAAAGTTCTGTTCTTCGATTTGTCTGCGAGAAGCCCTTTTTAATGCCAGGAGTAGATTCTATAGAAACCTTTGTCTTTGTTTGCTGTTTATCATCAATCCACCTGTAATAATGGGTGTTGTCCGGATTCTGAATTCTTAGGAGTGTAGTGTGTAAACACACTTGACCATATCCTGATTTTAGAAAAGCAAAGCTGGCATGTAACGCATGATATTGAACGGATGTATACGGAATATATCATTTGATGCCAAACGGCATGCTGCATACAAAAATGGTGCTTATCCACGTAACTCAATCGTAAATGTGTGAATTTTGCTTGATCCTTGATATGCGATACTATAATATGGGATAAGCTATACGTTTGTACAGTTAACATTGTTGTCAACATGTAGTCTTCACAATTGCCATACCTGTATGTAACTCAATGCTATGCATAGTTAAACCCCACTCAAAAAGATAATTGTGAAGATGAAAAATGCATCAGAAGCCGTTAATTCTGTATTAAATGAGTTAATATTGACTGAAGAACCGTACGCCAGTGTATGCTAAATCGCAACTCATAAATCAATACACTCCATGGGTGCTTGGAACTGCAATGGACATTCGTTAAGAGTACTCAATTGGATGGGAGCGGCGATGCCATAGTATTCAAGTAGTGCTGGGCTTTCAACGAGCATGCCCGTTGGTCGTGCTTAGCGTTAATATAGCAGAAGATAGCATTTCATTATAGCTTGTTATCAGCTTATTGTCAACCCATCTCATCAATGCTGGTTTTGTAAAATTTCTGCCAGACCCTGGTTGTTAAACACTAGTCGGCAATACTTCAACAGAATGAAAACTGGCCGTTTTAGATGCGTATTTCTTGTAAATAAACCGCTTGTTTACAGAGCATTTTGAATTATATTCACAAAATTTCCCATTGCACAGGTGAAATCTTCAAGTATTCCTTTACCTCATTCATAAGTAATGCACCAAAGCGCATCAAAAATCGTTTTCCATGGATATTTGAATTGAATACGGTGATATATTTGTCTACAGCTGAGGTTGCAGACCGTTCTACGCGCAAACTACGGTTTCGAACGAGACTGACTATTGCTAAGCAATCATAACATTGCATAATTTGAATTAGATCTAGTCGTCATCTAACTCAATGCCAGCAACTGCTGTTTGGTTTCGACCTCGTTTGCATGAAGCGAATCAAGCGCATCTCTGCTCCAATGCGATATTTTTAACCTAGTGTCATGCAATTCATTGCAATGCAGTAAAATTTGGCTAATTCAAGTCATTTTTGTGTAATGTAATGTACTGTGTGTTCTCAGATCGTTTCAATATGATGTGATGTGTTTGCTGTGGTGTAGTTTGCTGTGATTGATATCATGCAGTGTGGTGCAAAACTTAATGTACTTCCTTGCTTTCCCATTTTTTGTAGTGTGATATTGTGGAAAGCGATTTTGAAATTGATACAGTGCCTCTTGATTCAGGCGAATGTAATATGCTGCACTGTTTTTACTTTTCTCCATTGACAATGATAGAATGGAATTTAACATGGTCTAGAGAGTATGAAAATATCGGATCGTTAAGTGTAAGCACTTGTAGCTCTCCCAAGCATCAGAATAAGGTTGATATAGCCAGCTTTCATTCTATCTCGACTGAGAATCAATGACTTGATCTTATGACTCAAAGTAAACAGATCAAAACATTACCTCACTCCTTTAGGTTGATGACGACATTTTTGAGCTGGACGAACACTTCTTCGTCAAGCTGACTGGCATTCGTGTTCTCGGTGATGACGGCGTTGAAAGGGCGAGCCAGGAAGCGACAATTGGTGACCCAGACACAGCCGTAATCACCATTCTTGATGACGACTATCCTGGTGTGTTCACGTTCGAACAAGAGAGCAGCGAGGTAATGGAGACGTGCGGAACGGTCTCAATCAAGGTTATTCGTCTTCTCGGTGCGAGGTCAGGAGTGAGGGTACCATACCATACCGTCGAAGGAAGTGCCAAGGGTGGTGGAGAGGATTATGAAGATGTCGTTGGTGAAATCGAATTTAGAGATGAAGAGACGAGGTAAGCTACGCGGGCTTCTCTTTCGCTTCTATGTCATGAATCGATCTCAATTAGATTCGATATGATTTGAGGGATTTCATTTCATTACTTCGCTCCTTATATCATTCAATCTAATTGGGTTGATTTCATTTGTTTGCACCATTTTATGAATCAGTTTGGAAATCTTTGTTCCCGCGTATTCAATGGGTTGCGCGCCGGCTACCTGTTTAGGTATTGCCAGCAAGCCCTCCGTCTTGTAACAATCTGCATTCAAACAGATTGGGAGAGGCTGACGTCCAATCCACTTTGCTGTTTGAATGACTCTCTTTGTGATCACTTTTGCGCGGGTAGTAATAATCTGGAGATTTGTATCTGGCCGTATAGGTCTTAGCCTGATAGAAACATCTGCGTATCGTAGAATGCACAGGATTCTCTTGTTAGGAATTGTGTGAACACTTCAGAGCATCCCAAAAGAGCGAAATCTCACCAATTAATTCAAAGAGAATCTAAAATGTTGTTCCCAATTTTTTTCATGGGGAATGAATCGATTGCTTTTTTATTTTATTCTTCTATTTTTCGTTATTTGTTAACGCGGACTGGGCATACGGGCAGCTATTTAGCTGATGTGGGCCTGCGGCATTACTGTTTATGCTCTCAGAATTACCTCTGGGTACTCATTTACCGACCTCGGAAGGATGGGCTGTTGGTTGAGTTGGCTGTTGGCTTGTGGTTGGTGGCTCTCGCGACGTGAGTTGAACCCGCGCGAGTAGGCCCCACAATATTCGAAACACCGCTTCTTAATCACTCGGCCACACCACCATTATCGGATTAGAGAACACAGTAATACTGGGCGAATCCAATCTCTCGAACCCCAGTCAGAACCGAAAAAGAGACAGACCTGCCCAATCACAGCATAACATGTTTCACTATAAATTTGATGCTGGCTTAATGATAATAATAATAACATACGAATTTGTATACAGGAATAACTATCAGTATGTCAAGCATGCTGTTATCATTAGGGTCCCGTGAGGCCCTTGAGGCTGCATATATTCAACTTGTTTCTTTTCAATTTTCAAATAACGGCAAACAGTTCATATTACAAAATGTTATTCTGTTCAAATAGAAGTTTCTCAGTTTGTGATCAGAGTTTTCCCTCTCCAAACATGAGTTCGGCCTATTTACACATGGCACGTTGTCCATGATTGTCTCCCCAGCTTTTGTAGATCCATGGAGATTTTTGGTAGTGTTTGAATCGACTGCCGGTTTCTATGAACTTTAGTCTTAATGCTTCACTCAATTAAGCTACGATACAGTCATAAGATAAACCATGCCTTAGATTTTATCATCTGCACCAAAAAGCCCTTCTTTTCAATCTCATAATGTCTTCTAGGTGGTTCCTCTAAGGCAATTGGACTTCTTTTCCTTGATACTTGTAGTCGATTCCAGTGTTTCAAAAACAAGCTGCTTTGCGAGACCCTATTGCCAAACCTCGAACAATCGTAGGCAAAATTTGCAATGCAAATACTCGTCTTTGTTTGCTTTTATTCAATCACCCAACAAGGAGTATTTAAGATCGAGGAAAGGTTAATACGTTGCCGCTAGCACAATTCAAAGTAAGACTGCAATGGAAACAAGATTTCTTTCCAAAGATTTCTTTGCAGGGAGAATGGCTTAATTTTGGTCTCTGTCAAAAACAGCTCTAGCAAAAGCAGCTGTTAATAACAATGAATGGTGCTAAAACCAATGAATTTTAGTGTTTCACTGGTTTCTTCCAGGTGAAAATAGCTTCTATTGTTTTAAGTGGATGCAGGTTGCGTGAATGAGCCCTGATTCATGTTTGTAAATTAAATTTGAAACCAACCGTACTGGTCCCAAAGAAATCTTATAAGTTAAATGAAGAAGAATCGTGTCTGCTATAATTCAATTCAAGCAAGGTCCTCCCCTAAGTCATTTTGAAAACGAAGCAGCATGAATGTGGCAATATTTCTCATCCTCAGTCTGCTGTGATTCCGAACATGCCCATAAGAAGCTAGCCCAAGTGTACCGTGTTTGATGCCAGTGTCTGGCTTGAACAAAGATGCTCAAATTTGTTTGATGAGTTCTTAGATTTGTTAGACAAATCTACTTGAGGCATCTTTTATCTGTTTTCAAATCAAAAGCAAATGTTCAAATGAAGGGTCAGATTTCCATGCCTAGTCCATGCGTGTTTTGTCCAATTTTCTTAGTAACCTTTCGAAGCCTTCCTTTCTGTCATACATAAGTCATTGTTTCTAATTCAGACTGCGCAAACACAGTTGAAAACATTACCTTAGACAGTGCTTTTCTACATAACTGTCGATGGTAGCTTCTATGGACGAGATTTCCTAACCTTTGTGCATATATTTGCAGAGATAAGCTTTTCATCTGGACATATATGGCTCGAGTTTTACTACCTCCATAAAGCTTTAATCGTATGATTCTTTCGCATTGCTTTTATTCTGTTCGTACTTTTACCTCTCATAACAAATAATTATAGAGCTACTTTAAGCGCAAAATCCCCTTGCGAAAGCCCGCGAGTGTTGCGAAAGAATGCAAAATACACAGTCTTTCGACCTGAAAACGCGGCAGCTGTTCCAGCATTTTCTAGCTCCTTTTGATAACTTTGTATTTATTAATTTGCATCCTTCGATGCTTCTACATCCATTTGAGAACTATGTCTATCTTTTTTGATCGAATAAGAACTTTTCCGCGTAATTTTTATTCAATGCCATCATAGTCTGACTTGGTGGAATGAGGAAGTTGATTGCCCCGTCACCACAGTCTTTGCTTGGGGAAACTTTTTCGAGATAATTGACGGAGCACAATGTTTTCGGCGACAGGGTTTTACCAAATTCACCCACAAAAAATTGTCACGTTTGTAATTAGTACCAAATTCGTGCAACTGAGTGGGTGCTGCTTAAAGGCCAAAGCATAACTCAAACGCTCATGAATCCAGGAAAGGCATACGGGCATGAGTTTCAGCAAGCTGTGAAAGTTTGAAAGAGGACTCAAAAGAAAATTTTTTCTCTACATTGTGACCATTAAATTAAAAGGCTTGTTTTGTAAGGATTCCCTTCCTTTCACTTTCACTTAAGCGTGGCTTGACCTCGAGTGTGTACAAGTGTAAACAGACAGACACTTTCTTGTTTGCAGCAGCCTTAGGATTCGCACGTTTGCAAAATCATGAATCTTTTACTGCTTACAGAGAAGCCCTTTTGAGATGGGCTACAACTGTTAAAATAACAGCATGTTTCCATCTCTTCGGTTGCAATGCAAACGAACTTGTTGATAAAACTAGGCCATCCAAGTACCGGCTTTTCCTCTGTTTGTTCCCTTTTATCTGCAAGCTTATCTTGTGCTTATCTCTCGATATCTTTTATCTAGTGATCGTAATATTGATGCCCCGTAGACCTGATTTCCACCATCTATTTTCTTTTTTTCTTCGACTCACCTATCCAGCTGTCTGGTAGCACCCACCTTGCAGAACGATGTATGGGTATAGATGGGCAGCCCAAAACACCGGTGACTCCGCTCAAGTGGGGTAAAAGCCTAAAGAAGAAGATGGATGCAACATGAATTGTAACAACCATGTTAACTGGGCATTCATTGCATGTGTTAGTAATTTGAACCACTACAATCACCTTCCAGTCCCTTGCTTACTTGCTATGTTAACGAAGAGGTCATTTCTGGGCCCATTCAGGGACAAAACTTCTAGTTAATGCTGTTCTCGACCATGGCAAGGAACAGTTTAGTCTATTAATTCCAACGAGCGAGATGCCTTTTGGTAGAAACATGTTTTCACGGCCTGCATTTTATTTTTTATTTTTGCTAGTTCATTTGCCAAGCTCTTTTCTTGCAATCTATCTTCCTCTTCCTTTGAAGAATCCTACGGCTTGCCTTCTTTCCAATCCTTTGCTCAATAATCATCGTACCTCCCTCTTCTTCTGGCCTTCCTCTCTTTTTCTGGTTTGAGCTTTGCTAATGCCCAACATAGCAAGCTAAAAGGATTTCGAAATGGATTCAACACTATAAGAACCCGTGTCAATGGATATTGAATGGTGTTATCAGAGTTTTAATTCTTCAGCGTGCTAGTCATTTCGTCAAGTTTAGTGAAAGCCTTAGGATGTATTATCTTAGATACATAACAAAGATGCAAGATTACTGGAGATAAGGGGGGAGTGTTATATCACGTCAGAGGACGAAACTGTTAAGGCGATGTTTCAACGAATTTGTAGAAAGGCGTATTCAGTTATGAAAAATGACGGAGTTAAGCGAATAGCTAGATGAATGAAGACAGGTCAGAGCTCGTGCAAAAATGGAGATTAGTTTGGATTTCAAGAAATGAAGGATCATTAAGCAAAAAGCGGATTTTTATTTGACATTAAGCTTGCTCAACCTCTCTATCCAACATGTGTATGGCTGACCCTAGCAATCACGAAATGAGCCTAAATGACAGAAGATGATAAAATGTTCAATGAGATAATGTAAATTAGACATTAATCATCCATTGTGCGTCAGTGTTCATATTTAATAGAGTACTTCAGACTTTGACTTGCCCTTCAGATATTATGGTGACACAGCCTTCCCTCTGTATTGGCGAATTAGGATTTGTAATTCTATGAGTTATTTCACTGGAATTGAATTAGGATTAAAAGGAGAATAGATAGCTGCAGTGAATATATGAAATAATTAATCAAAATCAAGCTTAAAATGTGCAAATGACATGACTCTGCGTGTGTTTGCCCTTTGTCATCGTGATTCCCAAGGTTGAATTAAGAGAAGCCAATCTCACATGGTGTTATGCGCTCTTCACTTGTTTTCTCTGCATAGATTTGAATCGACAGATTTCTCTCAGCGTCTCTCTCTCTCTCTCTCTCTCTCTCTCTCTCTCTCTCTCTCTCTCTCTCTCTCTCTCTCTCTCTCTCTCTCTCTCTCTCTCAGAGTCTCTCTCTCAGAGTCTCTCTTGCACATAGATTACCTCATAATCAAAGAAGATATTTAAGTTGAGTTCAGATCTCGATGCGAGTGTTGGAAGCACTTTATTTGGGAGGTACGATTTTGAGGTACCATATTGAGGTACCATCTTTGTGACGTAGAGAGCCCAGAACATTACCTTGCCAAATTTTACGCCAAGTACCCAATTTCTGCTGGGTGGATAGATAGAGGGGATATAGAAACTGGAGTAGGTTGCTTCGATCCCGGGACCTTCAGCGCAGTAGACCAGTGCTTTTGCCAATGTATTCCAATACCCTGTTTCCAATTCAAATATCTAACAATCTTTTTCTTTTTTGCAGTAAGACTATAGACATTCCAATTATTGACAGAGAAGAATACGAAAAGAAGAAGTTTTTCAAGGTTGTTATCGCTGAACCAAAACTAGCCCATGCTGAATCACAAGCTCACATTCCTGATTTGAGAGATGTCAAAGATGTGGAAATGAGGAAAATTATCGAGGCTGGAAAGCCGACATTAGGTAATAATCTTTGCCTAAGCTTCTGGCCAGTGAAGCACTCAAAGTGAACGATTTTATTGGCATTCTCAGGCAGTACCAGTAACAGAACGGTTGCATTTCTGTATGCTTGTAATATGTAGTTGGATGTATGACTTCATCTTCTTTACGCGATAATCCCACTATATAGTGGATCTCGAAGTCAGTCCGTGCCTTGCAATGTTACATTGGGCTGTATGCAAATGCAGTGTATGTTCAAGGTACTAGCAAGCTGAAGAAAACCTCGTTGAGTGCCGATAACAGCTTAGATTCATTTTTTCAATTTGGTGAAATGTAATTTTTGTGATATCCATGTTGAGAGCTAAAATGAGTAAGATCTTTAGTTAATAAATTAGAATTAGCTTTTAAGTAACGTCAATGAACGTCTGAAGAATTGTTGCCACTGAAATTGCAGGAGATATCAAAACAGTCGAAGTGAAAATAACAGAATGCCGAGAATTCAAAAACACAATTGATAAAATGCTCAAGAAGACCAATCTAGCTTTGCTTCTTGGAACTAGCTCATGGCGGGAGCAGTTCAAGGAGGCCATTACGGTTTCCACTGGCGATGATGACGACGAAGATGCGCAGCCGTCTTATGGCGATTACGTCATGCATTACATCACTCTTTTCTGGAAGATTCTGTTTGCATTTGTACCGCCTACAGATATGCAAGGAGGCTGGGCATGTTTCTCTGTTGCCATGATGATGATTGGAATACTCACTGCTATCACTGGTGATTTAGCCTCGCATTTCGGCTGCACAGTCGGTCTAGCTGACAGCGTTGTCGCTATTTCCTTTGTTGCTTTGGGCACAAGCTTACCAGGTAAGCAGTTATTTATTGTGTTGCCTAGAAACTGCATCAAATGCAGATTGGCACTAAGCCGGAATTTTCCTCCATTATTCATAAAGCATTCTTACTTCCCTTCCTGTAGATCAATTTTTCTACTGCCCAGTTTCGTATCCAAAGCTACAAAGTCGAGAGATAGAAAAAGCTTAGCTTATGCGTCAAAAAGCTGCTTACACATTCTACCTAGCGACAATTAGCGAATCAAGATTAATCTTGGAAGTCTTGACATGCATAGCTGCTGCTTTTGTAGCTGGGGTCATGTCAGCGCGCGTATGAAGAGCTATGATTATTATTATTCACACATGCCGTCCACACAGAAAGGCATATTCTGTGTCACAACATTGCCTTGTCTGGCATTTTTTGCGGTTTCAATTAATAATTGGAGACACTTTCTGCTATGGCTTCTTTCTAGCCGTCTTAGGAAAGCCATCTAGAAAGTGAAGCGTTGGTTTTGCATAGAGAGACTTCCTGGGTTATCATTCCTCTCGGTGTTACTCTTACTAGCTGCCTTTTTAATTCATGGCAGTCGAGTAAATAGAATATTTACTCAACCGCCATGATAGAAGTTGGTCAAGTTCATGATAGAATCGCCAGAAGTCGGAGATGACTTGACGGCACTTGGAGAGTTGAGTGAAATGACCACTGCATCTAAATTGTCATTCGTACAAAGATTTTAGAAACCATTTCGTGTACAGGCGATGTTTTTGCTACGACATTTGCTGCTTTGATTCTTCAACGTCATCATTTCAACTTGCTATAGCAATCATTGATACATCTTTTTTATGATATGTCGAGATTCCAGCACTTCCAGTTTGCCACTCATCCTTTCAATGAGTGATGTTAACTCATTTTTCTATGCATCACAGTAATGGTTCGTTAGAAGGCATTGTGAGAACTCCGTCTATATTTCCCTATCGGTGGTGTCGTTGTCGAGTTTCTCATAGGTGAAATGAAAGTTGTATAAGTTTGTATGAATTTGTCCAGAAGAAAAGGCATCAAATCACCAAGGTTGCTTAATAGTGGTAATTAGAACGATTAGATCAAAGCAGAGTATGATGATAGGCCTACGTTTGAGAGTTTGGGTTTTATGTTGAGTAGTTAGTTATTGACCAAAACTGCTAGTTGAGAAAGTATATAGATATGCTAGTCATGATCGAAACGATCCAAGCTGACTGTGTTATCCTCAGCAACCATGCATAATCATAACGAGAATGAAGGAAACCATTTCCAGAGGTTTGCCATTGACAGTCAGTTGAGATGAAGTGACAGCACCACAAACAATGCACTTTGAAATCACAAAATGACGCCAAAGAAGACTAACTTAGACGACTGCTTTCCCAAAACAGATCTAGGCAGGCAGTACAATTGAAGTTTCACTCTTCCAACGCTGACAATACCAACTGTAAAGCACTTTTATTAGGAAAAATATCATGGAATGAAGCGCATAACTTCGGACAGCGTATCAAATGGCAACTCAAGTATGGCCATGTTGAGTGACGTGACATTCTAGCCTGTAAGATAGCGAGTGCTTCTTCCCATCCCATCAGAGTGAATGTTCATCTTTTCATAACATTTCCGACTTTGTTATGTGTGGAAACAAGTTGGGGAATGGTGATAATCCGGCTCTTTGGACCACTACACACGTTATCCTTCTTAGAAGTCATTGTTTTTCTTAACCATCATCACCGGTCTGAGAAGGATTTTGGCTGCAGAAGTTGCAGAAGATTCACAAAAAATTAACGTTTTTGCTTGAAGTGATCATACCTGCCGTACTTTATTCATCATTATTCCAATTAGAATTAAAATAATGCATGATGAACAGCTTGTATCTGGCTTGGCGGCATTGAATCTACCATCTGCATTGAAGTACCTCTAAGCGTTCTTTAAACCGATTTCCCATTCCAATTACTTTTGGTGGTCTTCGATCTTTGGCAAGATTAGTCCTCTGTATAACCATCATCTGGATTCATCAAACATCCTTTACTATTAGATACTTGACTTCAGTAGACAGACTTCTGCCTGTGAACAAAACTAGCAAATATCCTCCTATATCAGGCCATTCATGATCCATCCAGATATACACGATTCATCTCATGGTAAGTATACGATCAAAGGATGTCAGCGAGATGTGTGATCGTTGAAAGAAAATCCTGGTTTTTGACGTAGTCGATAATTGTTTCTGTTTCAGATACTTTTGCAAGTAAAGTAGCTGCAATAAATGACGAAACTGCTGATGCCTCGGTTGGTAACGTGCAAGGAAGCAATGCTGTAAATGTATTCCTTGGCATTGGTGTTGCCTGGTCAATTGCTGCAATTTACCACTCTGTAAATGGAGGCCAGTTCCATGTCAAGGGAGGCTCCCTAGGGTTTTCAGTTCTACTTTTCTGCATCTTAGCAATCATTTGTCTCAGTACTATGATGTGGAGGAGATTCAACAAGAACATTGGAGCTGAGCTCGGAGGACCTCAACCATACAAGAAACTTACATCAATATTTCTTGTAATTCTTTGGATGAGTTACATAATCCTTTCTGGGCTAGAGTGCTATTGCTACATACCGTCATTGTAAAAGGTGGCAAAGTTTGGATGTGTATGAATGTCAACTTTCTGTATCTATTGTAACTCAAGCGACCGGCCCCTAGTGGATGGCTCAGTTGCATTTATGAAAGACTAGGACCGGCATATTTGAGCCGGTAAATATGGCCTGGTAGGATCCAAGAGGGAGCTGTTGATATTTGCGACATGTGTTCTATGAAACATGACTCGTTTCTTTTGTTGGACGTGAAACTTAAGACGTGTGTTTGCAATTAATTGCTTGTTTTTTATGGTGTGGCTTACAAGTTAAGCAAGGTTAATCAACTAAGATAATTAATCGCAGTGTAGTATGATCACCTCAGTATGACCGACCCATTAGGCAATGGGGTAGCACTTGGTGACTGAGTGCAAAACACCTCACACCTGTAACAAAAAAGATAGTTTATTCTTATCAGCATTCGTGTTGTCGTATTGCATTTGAATGCGTATAACTGATTCTTATTCAAATGGTGTAAGTTTAGAGTTCTTTTCTTTACAAAACTGGCTCTAAAGAACGTCATATTCTTGCTCTTCTAAAAGCTTGATAATTCTTTTCCTTCCACGTATAAATTGCTCGAGAAGTTTTCGTTGTGAACCGATGACTGAATATTCCGTGAATTCTTCTCTGAAATTTTCTCCCTGGACTGAATTCACGGCAGCATGTAGGCATGGTCCACACAAGCAGGAAAACTTTCCTCAAGGTATGCCAATACAAGCAGCACATGCATCGTGGAGGATAATCTTGATGCATCGCAACCACGATTGCACTACTGCGAGATTTCGATAGACCCTGAAGCTACCATTTCCCCGCAGGGCAGACTGTCAATGACTGGATTAAATTTTGCGTATGTTATGATATGCTGAAGCATATTTTCCTGTACAGATTTAGAAACATGATTTCTAGCAAAGAACGACGGGGCTTTTATTGGCGATGAGTTTCTGTAATGCACTTCATCAGGAATCCCGCTAATTTCCAACTAAGCATATACGTATTTGTAATTGCATAGAACATTGCCCTGAAATGATTGTCAATATTTAGCATAGCAACAAAACAGTTCAGATAGTCGGAGACAACTGCTTGGTCAGCTGGTTGGCATTAATTAGCCTCGATCTATTAGGCACACTAACTTTGAATAAAGAAATTATTACTATTATCATCATTATAACGACCGTGCCCTACATAGAACAAAACGTTGTTTTGATGAAGGACCAGATCTCTGTATTGGCAGGCCAAGCAGGCATTTGATATATGCTAGCACGTCACGCAGCAGCACAGGAGAACCTATTTAATAAGTTAAGCTGTATCGTAAAATCGACACTGCAACTGCATGGAGCGAAGGACTCAAGAAAAACTAACGAAAAGCAATATAAGCGAAATTCATGAAGTTTTAGAGCAACGAATTAATGCACTGCTAATGAGTGCAAATAGTGATTGCAGGTAGCTGGCAAAAGCGCAATTTCTGTTAACAAAAACTTGATTTAATTTGATAGGTGTTCTTTAGAATTTCAACATGGCGTCTTAACTTCTTCAGTTATACATTCTGCATTCGTGATGCTTAAGGATGGCTCCTAAGTACTCAGTGTCTTCAATTCTAGCTTGCTATTGTACCAACAGTTCCTGTAGTCTTTCGCCATCAAAGACTATGTGTATCTTTCTTTAATATGAACTGGAATTCAGTAAGAATTATTCTGCGTTGCGACCTATTAGTTGACCGAAACAGAGCATGTGACATTCTGAGCATTAATGAATGAATGTGTATTGAAAAGCTATTGATATCCTGTATCCGGCCTGGTGGACAGTGAATCATGCTATCGATGCCTTTTATCGATTACTTCAGCACTACAATGTATTCAAGCCGCACTCATACCCTTATAAAGCAAGCTGAAAAGGTATCAGTTGGAGAAATTTACTGGCATTTGATCGCCACTTTCTCTCATAAATCGCTGGTATCCCAGCCGGTGGACCACCTCATGATTGGCGAGATCATAAAACAATGCTACTCTGCTCACTTTTTCGTGAAATAATTTTCCATAAATGCATTCTCAGCGGTGATTGCACTGGGCACCCATTTATCAGCGATTCTAATAAAAGCGTGTGACGTTTCAAAGGGCTTCTGCTTTAGTCTGCATCGCAGGCTCATTAGCAATCGGCCATAGCAAGAAATATGGCGTAGGAAAGTCTACCGACGGAATGCGGATGTCTCAGGATAACAGTATCCAAAGGTTCGAGTTTCCAAAGAGCAACCAGTTCGTAAAAGTTAAAATTTTGCTTTTTTTTATAAGGAAGGTGGAATAATCTAGAATGAAACAGAAACACCAACTTCAGTGAACCAGTCTAGAAAGAAGGCCTATGTGAATCCGTAACTTTCGTTGCAAGTAATGCGATTTATCAAATTAACGTAATCTCACCCGGTTATTTGACTCCATTTTGAAATGCAAAAACCATTTTGTAATCAAAAGCCTTTCACTACAGTTGGAATCTCAAAGATGGATCGCTTTTGTACCAATAGAAGATACACGCTAGCTGGACGACAGACAGTACTTCTTGTAAATAGTGTTAATGAAAAAGTTGCTTTTACTGTTTCAGCATATTTCCGTGTTGCAGGCTCGCCTGAGAGCATTTAATTCTCCTAAATATTTTATACTGGTGAGCTGCTGAAGTGAACAGCAAAAACGGCATGAAAGCAGGAGACGCTGCAGTCGTTAATGAGCTTTTTCGGGTAAAATTGTCTTCAATCTATTTGTTTGCATGGCATGTTGTGGCGTGGTTTGGTGCAACCTATTTATGCGTGAAAAAGGCGTGGCGTGGTGTGATGCAGTCTTGCTTGAAATTACATTTGATATGTCACACATGAATTTAAAACTTTGGTGCAAAGATCTAACCGTCTTAATTGCCTTTTGTTGTCGCTATGGAGTTTAATTAAAAAAATGAGACCTTACCTTGAGCTTAAAATATTTTAGGAAGCAAAAATGCTATGTTGATAATTCTTTCCCCTGTTTCTAAATCTCACTCTTCCGCATTACATTATAAACTAATATCTATATATGACACTTATAAAATTATGTTGATAATTTTTTTCCCGTTTCTAAATCTCACTATTCCGCATTGCATTATAAACTAATATCTATATATGACACTTATAAAATTACGAATGAAGAGCAATTAAGAATACTCAGTAGAGTTACATTTATTCATCATCTTCCAAGAACTTAAACACGACTTCTACTGATAAAGATGGAGGGTGGAGGGATCTGTGGGAGAAACATGCGTTGATCAGCAGCACCATCCCTGTATTTAATCTTCGTTTTTGAGAAGGTGCAATATAGCTCAGATTAATAAAAGTCCGTAGCATTTCTGAGACTGCTGCTTTTTCTTAAATCCACGGAGCTGTGATCGCTGTGTTTCTACCTCAGATGTAATCGTTGTGTCTAATTAAAAGCGTATGCAGCGAGAGCTGCCATCAGTAAACTCCAATGATGACTAGTTGATTTTTACACTGGCACTTTTCTTACTTTTGCAGACACATTTGCAAGTAAAGTTGCTGCTGTCAATGACGAGACTGCCGATGCCTCGGTTGGCAATGTTCAAGGTAGCAATGCCGTAAATGTATTCCTTGGCATTGGCGTTGCCTGGTCCGTTGCATCCATTTACCACTCTGCAAATGGAAACCAGTTCGAAGTGAAGGGCGGCTCACTCGGCTTTTCTGTTTTGACTTTCTGCGTTCTTGCTCTGGTTGCACTTAGCGCTATGATGTGGAGGAGATTCAACAAAAACATTCAAGCAGAACTTGGCGGACCCCAGCCGTACAAGAAAATCACGAGCGGTTTCTTTGTTTTGTTATGGGTGACATACCTCGTCGCATCTGCGTTAGAAACCTATTGCTACATTCCATCCCTTTAATGCTCGAATCAATGACACAAAGACACTTTGCCATCCTGTACTTTCATGGCAGCATGCTTCAAGGCAAAGTAATGACATGAAAAATGGACCTCTCTGGTCTTCTCCGTACAAGACTATACGTACTATGTGTTCCGGTGTTGTGTAAAGAAGGCGTAAATCATTTGGGTGTGCTTTGTCAGAATGCGACGTGTTATTGAGTAACTTCTTTTTAGTCCGCACAGCCAATTCGTCTCATGGCTGAATTAACTGAACATCATTTAGGAGTGTTTTAATATGGTTTGGTCGTGTAATAATTTTAACAGAAAGAACAATTCTAATCCAAAAACAGAGAGAAAAGTTCCTTGGGTGTAGCAAGCTCCACCTTGATTGAACTGCAACACGAGGAAGAGAAAGAGGTCAGCAAAAGATGTCGCAGCTTGGAGGAAGCAAATCTCGGTCGGATTTCTAGAGACATTGCAAATCTGCTTCTATCGATTCACTTCAGAACACAATGATAAATTGCTGTATACCTGTCTAACTTTCCAACCACGGTGGTCTTCAAAATGAATGCGTCTCACTTTGCGTACAACTGCACCCATAATACCATTAAAGTGTGAAAATAAGGAGTGGCTTCAAATTTAAACCGTTTTGCAGGATGCAAAGCTTGGCGTAGCCCTTGTAACCATCAATATAATTTCAGCCCGTGGGGAGAAATGTGACTCCCCTTTTCCTCATGAGAATTTCTAAAATGAGTTGAAAATTAGCATGCCCAGAGTGAGCCTCTAGTTAGACTGTCCCACACAGGCCTAAACTCATTAAAGTTTGAACCGCTGGAGGCATTAAAAAACTGCTTTCTCGTGCATTCTGATTGGAGCGCCTAGATAAGTGCTAAAAGATTCAATTACCTGCAATTTTCAACAAGTATGAAATGTATCGCCCTGGTGTAACTGGTAAAGCATGCGGACTCGCAGCAAAGGGGTTATGGGTTCGAATCCTGCACGGCTCACAATAAAAACACTAGCAATGAAAAAGGCAAAGGGAAACCATTTCATGAAAATCTACTTCCCTAGCAAAAGTCAGTACATTGCTTCTTGATTCCGCTAAGATCAGAACCGAGTATGCTATGTAGTACATGTGAAATTAATCTAAGATGTTATAATATATTAACAACAAGACTCGTTCAGTAAAAACGCACATGTGCATGACCATTCTATTTAGACTTGGTGCAGATGAATCTGTGTAGTAGCAACGTTATCTTGCAAACATGACTTTTGTCCTTCTACGCTACAATTTTGCCGTACCGCAACTGGTACCTGTCTTTGCTATGTATATACTATGAATTTTCTTTGAATAAGAACCATGATAACACTGAATTATTCCGAATGAGGAGAGCAAAGTGAAACTTCACACATGTTTTCCCTTGATTTTACTAGAATTCATAACCGCTTCATATGTTTTGTTATTCCAACTCTCTCCGTCATCCATCATAGATGTAAAAATTTGACACTTTTCCCCTCCTAATTTATGTGAAGCCACCAGTTTCTACCAAATCTGACAGCCATTTTTCTGACCTCCTTCATAACATTGCAAAGCACCAGGAATCTTTATAGGTCCATCAGAAATCTGCCTATTCTGCGCTTGCAAACTTCAAATATTACGAAAGTACATCTAAAGATCTCTCTAAATCTTAGATATTACAACGCCCATGCTTTGACATCGCTTGGTAAAGACACCTTTTTGCTTAGGATTCATCAAGTGGTAGTATCACTCCCGACTCCTCTTAGCTACCGTTTTTTCTTTCCTAATCTGCACTTTGCTCCCGAAGAGTCCTTAGGTACCAATAGTCTCACAAACGATCGAAATCAAAGTATAAAAAGATGCTCAAGAATCAATCCGAAATGGGTATTCTCTTAATTTTCAGCTCATGATCATTCCAAATCTACAAATTAAATCTTAAAGCTAATTCGCAACGCCTAAGTATCCAGTTTACTCTGGGCAAAATAGTTATTCCGTACCTAAAAAGAAAATCAGTTTTCAGAAGTGAAGCCCTATTCAAATATCGATCTACCTGATGTGGATCCGATGGTTGAACAGGTCCTTTGGAGCAAAATGGTATCTAATGGAAAGAGGGTGACCTTTGACAGTGTATTTCCATTTTCCTATTGGAAGGTCGTGTTTGGGTCATGCTTGCGGTCACATTTTCCAGCTTTTCACGGAATAGGAAACATAGTTTACCCCTTGCTATACGTCAGTACACATTTACTGCTGGGTGGAAATATAGTGGGCGAAGATAAGCTTCCATGAGCACACCTCACATCTGGGATCTTCCACCTGGAAGACACGTGGTCTAACCAATATGCTAGTTGTCACCTCGATATGAAGTATGCAAAGGCATAAAACTCAAACGAGGAAAGTTTCATTGCAACACCACCTGATATTATTTGCTATCTATATTTGAATGAATGATACGCATCAATGAAATTCAACGCAGCGAAAAATGGCTACTGAATCTATTCGTGATTCCACAAGATACTCTGAGAAGGTGTCAGTGATGGATAGTATGAATACCGTCGAGTCCACGGGGGTATGAATACCGTCGTGTTAAAGTCACTGACCTACTCCCGCCATGAAAACGCAGAGATGTTATTGAATACGCAACATGCATAATTAAAGAATATCATTTAATACAACTTCGTCAAAATAGCATTTATATATCGAGTGCATCTATTGGAAGTTTACTTACCATTGATTAGATTAGCTGAAAAGTACAGAACAAATGCAGCTTTCATAGATTAGACTACGCCAAGTGTCTGGAGTTGTGTGATTCAAGTCCTACTTGAGGTTGTCTTCAGCATCATGGCACCTTTGATAGATGCCGAGTATCACAGACGAAACACAGCCAGTAAAGGTTATTCCAGAATGTGTCATTTATGATACACAAAATGCAATGTTAGGCTTTTAATAGAGATGTCATAGGTACAGAATTGTAGTAGACACAAAACAACTACAATTAACATCGTAGAATTGCAGCGATAGATGGTGTTTTGAATTCTAGGAATCAGTCGCATTCAC